>CAUYQV010150077.1:0-34228 GCA_963574575.1 Galagoides demidoff | reverse complement strand
CAAATTAGTACACCGTACTCCATAAATGCATCACTGTACAGTTATTATTTAATAAATAAAAGTTTAAATAAATAAAACATATTCTTTTCAGTAAAGTATCTCAAGAATGGGGGAAAAAAGTATCCAGTGTACTCAATACTAGTATGAAACCAATGTATCATCACCTACACATTCATACAAATGACAAAACACAACTATAGTCCAGAAAGAAGGAGAGAAGAAGAAAGGAATGGAGAGTAGATGGTGGGAGGAGGGAGGGTATTTGGTGGGACCTCCCCTATTGTGCACAATGCAATGGTACATTTCAAAACTATTAAGAGTAGAGTATAAATGTCTTACCACAACAAATAAGTGAGATGATGGCTATGTTAATAAGTTTGATTTAAGCATTCTACGTTGTATATCAAATCAGCACACTGTTCCCCATAACTAAACACAGTTATTATTTAATAAAAAAAATTTTTTTAAATAAATAAATAGGGGACACCCATAGCTCACTGGTTAGGGCACCAGCCACATGCTCCAGGACTGGTGGATTTGAACCCAGTCCAGGCCTGTTAAACAAAAAGAAAAATAAAAATAGCCAGGAGTTGTGGCAGGTACCTGTAGTCCCAGCTACTAGGAGGCTGAGACAAGAGAATCATATAAGCCCAAGAGTTTGAGGTTGCTCTGAGCTATGATGCCACAGCATTCTACCAAGGGTGACAAAGTAAGACAGTTTCAATAAAAAATACATAAATAAATAAATAAAATAATGCACTAGGTACTTGAATGGACCTTTCTCCAAAGGAAAAAAAAATGTTTTTTAACTTTTGGGGCCCCCACACAGCTAGGCTGAATTGGGCTGGTGTTCCTGCCACATGCCATGTCCACATGCCAGCACAGAGAAAAGCAGGCCTTGGTGTTGCAGGAAGATGAGGCCTAGTGCAGAGAAACAACACCTAAAACCATGTTTAAAAGATGAAGGGCTTTATTCCAGCCAGGGGAGTGACAGCACAAAAGAGTTCAAAATGGCTGTGCTCCCAATGAAAAATAATTTGTAATGGGGCAACTTAAGCAAGTTCAGGTGCCTGTTTGCAACCAGACACTGCAAGGAGACTCAGTGGGCCAGGGAGGAGGAAGAAGAACAAAATTCATTCCTTGATGCCAGTCTGTGAAACCCAGACAGTCCCTACAAGAAGATTTCCCAATTTGTGAGGCTATTTCAGCCCCTTCCTAGTGGCTTTCCTTAGTGGTCTGTGAGACAACCTTTGATTCCTACTTGCTAGGGCAGATCTTTAGACACAAAAGTTCCCAAACTGTGGTGCCACTGCTAACAAGTTCAGCAAGGTCAGGCACCTGTTTTCAACCAGACACTAGTTGAAAGAGACTAGCCAGGCAGGAGAGGAATGAAGAGTGAAACTCACTGCCAACAGCCAGTCTGTGAAACCCTGTACAGTTGGCCCCCTCCCCTGGAGCCAGACTTTCTAGTTTGGTGAGGCTGTTTCAGCCCTTTCCCAGTGGCATTTGGCTTTCCCCAGTGAGCTGAGTTAGCTACGTCAGTTCTACAGACTAACTCTGCAAAAAGAAAAAGCAGGTTTATCCAACTCAGCCCTCACTCCTTCACCCATCTCTGCTGTAGTGGTGAAGTAGGAATCCCTTGGGACCTCCAGGACCCTCCCACTGCCTGGGGTATTCTCTTGAGGGGCTAGAATGCTTCTCCTGAAGGCCTAGAGCTAGTCATAGCCTGAAACAATACTACTGATAGCTCTTTCTTACAGGACTGAGTCAAACAAGGCACCACTGATTCTTACCCACAGGCACCACATGCTATTTCAGAGATTAAGCTGGCAGTACCAATATTGTAGGAGGAGAAGACAGCAGAATGGAAGCAGCCCCCAGGCATGACACTTTTAAAGAGATGAGTAAGAGATACAGACAGCTTGAACTGTGAGAAAATATCTTCTACCACTACAGACCTCTGGGCTGACTGGGAAGCTGCTTGGAGTCTGAAGACACTGCACTGGAAGAGCATAGCAGACATCTGCATAATCCTGGGTTTGTGCAGCTAACATCATCCTAAACACAGCACATGGTTCCTGATCCTAGGGACTCAGCCTTTTAGCAGTAGCCTTCACATCACCCACACCAGGCTAGGAAGGGAGCAGACAGAACAGATACTCGCATGTGCCATGCCCTATGACTGGGGCAGAGCAGCCTTCTCCCCCTGTGTGGGTTCTGAGAAAGAAGGCTCTCCCAGTACCACCTGGGAAGTCTTGAGCGACTGACTCACTGGAAGCCAGGTAGGGAGGGACAACCTCAGCCAACCAGCACACTACTATCATGGTCCCTGAGCAGCTGGCACAAACCTCTGTGTGACTGGGCTTTAGCTGTCTCCACACTGGCAGAACAGCCCACCATCTGCGCAACTCTGTCCCTATAATTCAAAGATCCAGCTCTGAGGCTCTCCCTGCATCTAAGCCTGAGGCTCTACCCTTGAATCTACAAGGCAAACCCCCTATCAGGCCTACAACACCAACCCTGAGATTCCAGATTTCTGCCTGGGCCCAAGATGACACCCCTGAGTCTCCAGCACTGCTGCTGGGCTGGCGGAGCCACTCTGAGGTCCTATGCTTCACCAGAGACCCCAGCCTTGAGCAACTATTACTTCTGAACCTGGTTCAAGCAAATGCTTATAACCTGGTCATGGATAAACACTGGTGAAACAGACTCACCCAGGGCCAAGTGCAGTGGCTCACACCTGTAATCTCAACACTTGGGAGGCCGAGGGGAGTGGACTGCCTGAGCTCATAGGTTAGAGACAACCCTGAGGCACATCAACACCTTATCTCTAAAAATAACTGGGCGTTCTCACAGGCACCTACAGTCCCAGCTACTTGGGGGGTTGAGGCAAGAGAATCACTTAAACCCAGGAGTTTGAGGTTGCTGTGAGACTGTCTCAAAAAAAAAAAAAAAAAATATATATATATATATATATACACACACACACACACACACACTCAACCAGCTGCCATTATCACCTCCACTTGGTGACCCCAGGCAGAGCAATCACCCCCAACAATAGCCTCAGTGCAAAGGGTCGCATCCAGCGCTTAATTCAAATTTCCATGAATGAGCTGGGGGACAACCCACAACCCCACATAAACATCAACCAACACTCAAGTTTGATTGGCTCAAACTGAGGCAATCACAGGGGAATGGGTCAAAACACAACAGCAGCTCCACACACTCTCAGTATACTTGTCCCTCACCTCTCAGGTAAACACTCCAGAGTAGAAAACAATAGCTCCCTCTAAGGTCCTGCTCTTCCTCTAACTAAACAAGAGTGTTCTCAGCAAAGAAGAAATTTGCCCTGCAATCCTAGTAGCTCAGAGCTGAGAAAGCAGGAGTCAGATAAAAACACACCAGCAAACAAACAAACAAAAAAAAAAAAAAAAACAGGAGGTAGCATGAAAAAGCAAAGCAGCATGACATCCCAAAGGAATCACAATGGAGCTATAGTAGGGGACCCCAACCACAAGGAAATTGCCTAAATGGTAAAAACTAAATTCAGAATGGAGCTATAGTAGTGGACCCTAACAACTACTACTATACCCTAACCACTACTCCAGAAAATAGGAGTCAGATAAGAAGAAACCAGACAAAAAAAAAAAAAAAAAAACCCAGGGGGTAGTATGAAAAAACAAAGCAGCCTGACACCCCAAGGGGATCACAATGGAGCAATAGTAGTGGACCCTAACCACAAGGAAATTGCCTAAATGGTAATAATGAAATTCAGAATATGAATGGAAAATAAGATGAATGAAATTGAAAAGAAAGTTGAAAACCAACAAAAAGAAGTCAAAAAAATTTTCAGGAAATCAATAAAAATGTTGTCAAAAAACTAGACATCATAAGATTGGATATAACAGAACTTAAAGAAATGAAAAAGTTATTTAGGGAATTTCCAAACACAACAGAAAGTGCCAACAGCAGACTAAATCAAGAAGAAGAAAGAATCTCAGAGCTTGGAGACAAGGCCCTTGGGCTAACCCAGTCATTCAAAGAGGCAGACAAGTGAATAAAAAAGAATGAATACTCACTAACAGAGATATGGGATTATGTCAAGTATACTAACATGAATTACAGCTATCCCTAGGGAGAAGAAAGCTAAAAGCATGGAGTCTATTTGAAGAATTCTTAGGAAAAACTTCCGTGGCATTGTCAGAAATTCAGACATCCAGATATAAACTGGCCATCACACACTATCATAGCTAATAGGGTATCTCCAAGACACATAGCAATCAATCTGGCCAAAGTCAAAATGAAAAAAAAAATAATAATTCTGCAAGCAGCAAGATGAGAGCAACAAATAACCTACAATGGAAAACTCATAAGGCTAACTGCAGACTTCTTAGCCCAGACCTTACAAACCAGAAGAGATTAGGGGCCCATTGTCAACCTTCTTAAACAGAACAACTGCCAGCAGAGAATACTGTATCCTATAAAACTAAACTATATTTCACAATTGATGGAAAAATTAAGTAAATATCAGAAAAGCTACCACTGAGAGATATGTCATAACCGTAGCAGGAAATACTCTGAATGGCATCATACAAGAATCAGCACAATAGATACCAACCAATGTAAAATCACACAAAAAGACCCCCAGAATTCACAGCTCCTATATGTGATACAATAGTAGTACAAGAGGACAAACAAAACAATAAACTGTTGTCTAACATAATGATCAAATCAGCATCTCACTTATCAATTTTATCACTCAATGTTAACAGTCTATTCAAAACACACAGGCTGGTTCTCTCTGTAGGGAACACCCCTGAACCATAAGGACATACAGAGATTTAACATGAAAGGATGAAAAAAAAAAACATGCAAATAGAAACCAAAAGTAAGCAAGTGTAGCCATTCTTATAGCAGATAATTTAAAATTAACTTTAAATCAACAAATGTAAAGAAAGACAAAGTTGATCATTATGTTATAACAGTAAAGAAAGTAATTCAATAAGAAAACACAAAAATCCTAAATGTGTATGTGCATACCACAGAAGCTCTTAAACACAAAGCAAATTTTACTAGAGCTAAGAAAAGAAAAAAAATAGCACCATTATAATTTCTGGGAACCTCAACATCCCACTTTTCAGAGCTGGACAAATCATCAAACAGAAAATAAACTATGGACTGAAACCAGACTTTCTAAATCAAATGGACCTAACAGACATTTAAAGAACATTTTAACCAAAACCTACCAAATTTACACATTTTTCTCAGCAATATATGGGACATTCTCCAAAACAGATCTTTTCTTAGGCCACAAAACAGGTCTTAACAAATACAAAAATATCAAAATCATATCATGTATCTTCTCAGATCACAGCAGGAAAAAACTAGCAATCAATTACAAGAGAAACACTAAAATCTACACAAAGTCTGCAGTTAGCTTTATGAAATTAAACAACCTACTACTGAACAATTATTGAGTCAAGAATTAGGCTCGGTGCCTTTGGCTGAAGTAGCTAAGGCGCCAGTCACATACACCTAAGGTGGCGGGTTTGAATCCAGCCCGGGCCCACCAAAACAACAATGACGGCTGCAACCAAAAAAATAGCCAGGCATTGTGGTGGGCACCTGTGGTTCCAGCTACTTGGGAGGCGGAGGCAGGAGACTTGCTTGAGCCCGGGAGTTGGAGGTTGCTGTGAGCTGTGATGCCACAGAACTCTACCTAGGGGGATAGCTTGAGGCTCTGTCTCAAAAAAAAAGAACTAAATTAAGGTGGATATCAAAAGTCTTTGAACTGAATGACAAAGAGGATACAAGCTATCAAAATCTATAGCACCCAATAAAAATATTCCCAAAGGGAAAATGCATACTCTTAAATGCCAACACCAACACCAAAAACACAGAAAGCTCACAAATTAATAACCTAATGCCACATCTCAAGGAACTAGAAAAGAAAGAGCAAACAAAACTCAAAGCCTGTAGAAGAAAACAAATTTTAAAAAGGTCCGAACAGAACTAAATGAAATGGGAAAAAAATACAAAATAATCAATTTTTAAAATGTTGATTATTTGAAAAGATAAACAAAATTGACAAACCTCTTGCTAGATTCATCATAATAGAGAAGACCCAAATAAGCTCAATCAGAAAGGAAAAAGGACATATTACAACTGATAGAAGAGAAATACAAAGCATCATCTAGGAATACCAACACATGAAAATCTCTATGCACATAAACTAGAAAAATGTAGAGGAAATAGATAAAATTCTTGGCAACACACAACCTCCCAAGACTGAATCATGAAGTAAAAGAAATCCTGAAGAGACCAATAAGAAGCACTGACATTGAAGCAGTAAGTAAATGTTTTATAACAACAACAAAAAATAGGCCAGATGGAATCACAGCCAAATTCTATCAGATCTACAAGAAAGAGTTCATACCTATACTGTAGAAATTATTAATTAACATTGAAAAGTAGGGAATCCTCCCAACTCGTTCTATGAAGACATAACCTGATACCAAAGCCAGGTAAGGACACAACCACAAAAGGAACTACAGACCAATATCCCCTATGAGTATAGATGCAAAAGCCATGAATAAAATACTACTAAGCCAATTTCAACAGCACATCAAAAAAAAAAATCCACAAGGAATTAGTGGACTTCATCCCAGGGATACTCATACAAGGGTGATTCAATATACAAAAATTAATAAATGTATATGATTACCATATATGCAGAAGTAAAAACAACAACATATGATCATCTCAATAGATGTAGAAAGGCATCAAAATCCAGAATGCTTTCATGATAAAAAACCCTCAACAAAATAAGCATGAAAAGAAAATATCTCAAAATTACAAAAGCTGTATATGACAAACCCACAGCCAACATCATACTGAATGGAGAAAAGTTTAAAACATTTCCCCTAAGAACTGGAATAAAACAAGGGTCCTCACAGTCACCACTTCTATTCAACATATTGCTAGAAGTTCTGGACAGAGCAATCAGGCAAAGAGAAAGAAATATATCTAAATCAGGAAAGAAGAGGGCAAACTATAAGTTTTTGCTAATTATATAATCTTTCATCTAGAAAACCCCAAAAACTCCACCAAGAGACTCCTAAAAATGATAAATAAATTCAACAAAGTCTCAGGCTACCAAATCAATGTAGCATGTCTATATACCAATAACAGTCAACCAGGGAGTAAAATCAAACAACACCATTCAAAATAGTTATAAAGAAAACAAAAATATCTAGGAATACACTTAACCAAGGATTTGAAAAGTTCTGTACAAGAAAAATTATTGAAACACTGATGAAAGAAATCTCTGACATAAATGGAAAAGCACATCATGCTCACAGATTGACAGAATCAACAGTTTAAAATATCCATATTACTCAATGTAATTTACAGATTCAATGCAATCCCCATCAAAATACCAATGCCATACTTCAAAGATCTAGAATAAATAATTTTAACCTTCATTTGGAACCAAAAAAGAGGCTGAATAGCCAAAACAATTTTTTTCTTTTTCTTTTTTTTTTTTTTTTTTTTTTTTGAGGCAGAGTCTCACTTTGTCGCCTCTGATAGAGTGTCATGAGTCATATAGAGCTCACAGCAACCTCAGACTCCTGGGCTCAAGCGATTCTCTTGCCTCAGCCTCCCAAGTAGCTGGAATTACAGGCACCTGTCAACAACACCCAGCTATTTTCAGAGGGAGGTTCTTGCTCTAGTTCAGGTTGGTCTCGAACCCTTGAGCTCAGGTGATCCATCACCTTGGCCTCCCAGAGTGCTGGGATTATAGGCATGAGCTACTGCACCAGGCCCAGCCAAAACAATCTTAAGCAGAAATAACAAATCTGAAGGTATCACATTACCACACTACAAACTATACTACAAGGTTATCATAACCAGATCAGCATGGTACTGTTATAAAATAGACACAGACCAATGGAACAGAAGAGAGAACCCAGATATAAAATCACTTACCTATAGTCAACTGCTTTTACAAAGCAGAAAACAATATACATTGTGGAAAAGAAGCCCTATTCAATAAATGATGCTGGGAAAATTTGATAGCCACATGCAGAAAAATGCAATTGGACCCCTATCTCTCACCACTCAAAAAAATTAATTCAAAATGGATATAAGACTAAAACATAAGGCATGAAATCATAAGAATTCTAGAAAAAATTGTAGGAAAAACTCTTCTAGATATCAGCCTATGCAAAGAATATATGACTAAGACTTCAATCGTAATTACAGCAACAATAAATATAAATAAATTAGAAAGCTTCAGCACAGCTAACTAAATGATCAAAGGAGCAAATAGACAACTTACAGAATGGGAGAAAATATTCACAAACTATACATAAAAGGGCTAACAACTAGAATCTACAAAAATTGTAAATCAAACAAATCATCAAGATAAAAGCAAACCACCACATTCAAAAGTGGGCAAAGACATGAACATAAGTTTTCCAAAAGAAAATAGACAAACAGCCAATGAACACATAAAAAAATGGTCAACATTATTAAAAACCAGGGAAATGCATATTAAAACCACAGTGAGATAACACCTTACCTCTGTCAAAATGGCTTTTCTTTAAAAGTCCAAATACACTAAATGCTGAAGTGGATATAGAGAGAATGGAATTCTTATAATCTCTGTAGAAAGTAGCATGAAGATTAGTGCCGGCCCCAGCCAAACTGCAACAAAAATAAATAGCTGGGCGTTGTGGTGGGCGCCTGTAGTCCCAGCTACTCAGGAGGCTGAGGCGAGAGAATCACCTAAGCCCAGGAGTTGGAGGTTGCTATGAGCTGTGTGACGCCACAGCACTCTACTGAGAGCGATAAAGTGAGACTCTGTCTCTACAAAAAAAAAAAAAAAAGAAGAAGAAGAAGAAAGAAAGAAAGCAGCATGAAGACTTCTCAAAAAAACTAAAAGTAGACATACCATTCAATCCAGCATTTCCCACCACTGAGTATCTACCTGAAGGAAAATAACTCATTTTATCAAAATGACACCTGCACTTGAATGTTTACAGCAGTACAATTCTCAATCACAAAGATGTGGAATCAACCAAAGTGCCTATCAACTCATGAATGAATTAATAACATGTGACATATGTATGCTGTAGAGTGCTGCTCAGCCATAAAAAAGCATGAATTAAAATCTTTTGGAGCAACTCGGATGGAACTGGAGACCATTATCCAAGATGAAGCATCTCAAGAATGAAAAAACAAACACCACATGCACTAACCAGTAAATTGGAACTAACCAATAGGCAGACATGTGCACAAAAGTCACTGCAAATCATGCAATGGGGAGGGGCAGGTTGGGAGGGGTAAAGACATACTTGTTAGAATGAACACTATTCAGTGATAGGCATAACCTGACTCGGGCATTATAAAAGCTGTCCACATTCTATACTGCTAGAGGAACTACAAACTAATACAACCATGGAAAGAAGCATGGAGAATTCTTAAAGAACTAAAAGTCAATCTTCCATTTGATCCTGCAATTCCATTACTAGGTATCTACCCCGATAAACAAAAAAATAATTTTACTACTAAGACATGTGCACAAGAATGTTTACCGCAGCTCAATTCACAACTGCCAAGATGTGGAAGCAACTCAAATGCCCATCAACCAATGAATGGATTAACAAACTGTGGCACATGTATACTATGGAGTACTATTCAGCCATGAAAAGATACATTTTTTGTATTTGCCTGGATGGAGTTGAAACACATTCTTTTTAGTAAAGTATATCAAGAATGGAAAAAAATATCCAAAGGACTCAATACTAATATGAAACCAATGTATAAACAATGACATACTGAGAAAATGACATGAAGGCTGTGTTGATCAGTTTGATGGAAGTATTTTGGATTGCATGTGAAAACCCCACACTGTACCCCAGAAGTGCATTAATGTACATAGTTACCATTCAATAAAATTAAAAAAAAAAAACCAATGACATACCCACACAAATGATAAAATACAAATATAGTCTAGCAAGGAGGAGTAGAGAGGAGAGAGATGGAAAGGGTTGGGGGAGGGCGATTGGCAGAATCTCACTCTCATGTGCATTATGTGAGGGTGTTCAGCACACACCCTGGGTGTAGGGCTCAACTTCAACTTGAACTTTACCTTAAAAGGGAAAACAACATAATCTAAAACTTTGTACCCTCATATTAATTTGAAATTTAAAAAGCTATTCATGTAACAAAAACATTTGTACCCCCTTAATAATTTGAACTAAAAGAGAAAGATAAACAAATGGCAAATAAACACATGAAAAGACGCTCAACATCACTGTACATTAGGGAAATGCCAATGAAACCATAAGAAAATATCTTATACCCAGTATGATAGTATTAATTTTTTTAAAACTGCAAATAAGTGTTTGTGAGGATGTGAAGAAACTGGAAGATGTGCACACTCAAAAGAAAAAAAAAGATGTGCACACTCTTGGCAAGAATGTAGAATGGAGCAACTACTATTGAAAACAGTGTAGTAGTTCCTCAAAAAATGAAAAATGGAATGAGCTACTACACTAAATGATCCAGCAATTCTACTTCTGAGCATATTCTTAAAAGAAATGAAATCAGAATCTCAAATAGATATCAGAATACCTATGTTCATAGCAATAGTCTCCACAGTAGCCTACGGGTGGAACAATCCAGGTATCCATTAATGGATAAGTAGATAAATAAATGTGATATAAATCCAGGCTTAATATTACTCAGCTTTAAAAAGGAGGAAATTTTAACACATTACATGGATGAAACTAGAGTACATAAGCAAAATAAGCCAGTCACAAAAACATAAATCCTGTATGAAACACCATATGAGGTGCCTAAAGTACTCTATTCATGGAGGTAGAAAATAACATGCTGGTTTCCAGGAGCTGGGGAGAGGGAGAAGGGGAGTTAGTGTTAATAAGTACTGAGTTTCAGCTTGAGTTGATGGAGCACAACACTGTGAGCTGACCTAATGCCACTCAATACAGTACACTTTAAAAATGGTTAAAATGGCAAATTGTGTATTTTACCACAATTTTTAATTCATATTTAATGGGTATATAGAGTTTTAGTTTTGCAAGATGAAAAGACATTTGGAGATAGATTGCACAATGATGTGAATGTGGTTAACATTTCTGAACTGTACACTTAAAAATGGTTAAGATACTGCTAGGTCACAAGATTAACATACAAAAGTCATATACTTTCAAATATAGCAGCAAAAAGTAATACTCAAAATTAAAAAAATTACTGTCTGCATTAGCAACAAAAAGTGAAGTATTTAGGTCTAACCAAAAAAGCATGAAATGTATATGAAGAAAACAACAAAACTCTGATGAAATATATCAAAAAGGAACTGAATGAAGAGATATTCCACGCCCATGGACAGAAAAGGTCAATATTGTCAAGATGTCAGTTCTTCCCAGCTTGATTTACAGATTCAATTAAATTTCTAGCAAACTATTTTTTGGATACTGACAAACAGATTCTACAGTTTACATGAAAAACCAAAATGTCCAGAATAGTCAACATTATACTGAAGGAGAAGAACAAACTTGGAGAACTCACACTATCTTACTTCAAGGGTTACTATAAACCTACAGTAGTCATGACAGTGTGGTATTGGTGAAAGAAGAGAAAAATAGATCAATGGACAGAAAACAGCCCAGAATGAGACCTACATAAACATAGTCGACAGATCTTTGAGAAAGGAGCGAACACAATATAATGGAGCAAAAATACTTCAACAAATGGTGCTAAAACAACTGAACATGTACATTCCTTTAAAAAGAATCTAGACACACACTTTACACCCTGCACAAAAATTAACTGCAAATGGATCACAGACCTAAATGTAAAACAAAAAACTGTAAATAACTCCTAAAAGATGACATTAGGAGAATACCTAGATAACCTTAGTTATGGCAATGACTTATTAGACATACCAAAGGCACAATCCATGAAAGAACTGATAAGCTAGACTTTAGTAAAATTAAAAATTCCTGCTCTACAAAAAACAATGTCAAGAGAAGAAAACAAGCTGCAAACTTGGAGAAAATATTTTAAAAAGGCACATCAGACACAGGACTGTTATCCAAAACACAGGAAAACTCTTAAGAGGCAACAATAGTGAACAAGTTGATTTTGAAATGGGCAAGACTTGAATAGAGATCACACCGAAGAAGATATACAGAGGGCAAGTAAGCATATGAAAAGATGTTCAACATCGTATGTTAGTAGGCAATTGCAAATTAAAACAAGCTAACATTACATACCTACTATAAATGGTGAAAATCCAAAACACTGACACAACGAATGCCAGTGAGAATGTGAAACAACAGTGACTCTTATTCAATGCTGGTGGAAATGCACAAGGTACAACCAGTTTTGAAAACAGTTTAGTGTTTCTCATAAAAGTAAACAAACTCTTTACCATATTATTTAGCAGTGACACTCCTTGGTATTTACACAGGAGTTGAAAACTTTTATCAACACTAAAACCTGCATGTGGATGTTGATAGCAGCTTTATGCATGATTGCCAAAACTTAGTCATGATCAAGATGTTCTTCAGTAGGTAAATAAACTGTGGTACATCTAGTCATTGTAATATTGTTCCGCAGTAAAGATAAATGAGCTGTCAAGCCATGAAAAGATATAGAGGACCCTAAATACATATTACTAAATGAAAGAAGCCTGTCTAGAAAGGCTACATACTGTGCGGTTTTAATCACATGACATCCTGGAAAAGGCAAAACTTGAAAACAGTAAAAAGATTAGCAGTTGCCAGGGATTAGTGAAGAAAGTGGGGAGAACAGACAGAGCTCAGAGGATTTTTAGGCCAAGGAAACTGATCTGTAGAATGCTATAATGGTGGATATATGCATCTTACATTTGTTAAAAGCATACAGAACATACAACATCAAGAATAAACCCTAATGTAAACTATGGATACTGAGTGACAATGATATGTCAGTGTTGGCTGATCAATTCTAATAATGATGCAATTATTGGTGTCAGATGTTGATAGTGGAGGAGGGTGTGCATCTATGGGGACAGAGATTATATGGAAATTCTTTATTTTCAGCTCAATTTTTCCATAACTCTAAAACTACTCCAAAAAACAAAGTTTATTAAGTTAAAAAAGTGTGCAGTTGGTGAATTTTATGTGTATTTTACCATTAAAATTTAAAAGTTTATTATTATCCATTTAAAAATACAGGGATAAAATATCAAAGTTCAAAATAGATCAATAGATTTTAATGTGATGAAAATTTCATCATTTGGTACTAATATTATTTTTAAAATTTACAAATAAAATAAAGTCAATTAATATGTTTTAGACTCTGCATCACAACTAACTTTCACTGTCAAGTTTTGGTATAGTATCCACCTAATACCCTCAATTATCTAAAAAGAGAACTCCTTCCTTTTTCAACTATATAGGCTGGATTTTCTTCATATACTTGAAACATACAGCAACAGAATGAACAAGCAGCCCTGAGAAACTATCTGTCTCCTAGGAAAGCAGATGTTAGACTTACAAAAATGTTAAACAATGCCACTTTTTATTTTGGAAAAGTTATTTTTATTTATTTATAATTTCTTATTTCAGAAAGTTAGGGGGTACACATTTTGTTAACATACTTTGTTTTCATACAGATTGAGTCAAAGTTATTTTTATTTTTAAAATGTTACTTATGTTAACATGTAACAGGTCTATCACTGTTTTCAGATTTTGGGGGGAGGGGGTTTGCAGTTTTGTCCTGGGGCTGGGTTTGAACCCACCATCTCTGGTATATGGGGCCAGCGCCCTACTCCTTGAGCCACAGGGACCGCCCTGTTACTGTTATTTTTAAATTAATACACATCCTTAAATTTCTGTATTTACATCTAATGTGATAACCACTGACAGATATAAATGCATATAAACAAAAGCTATTTGAGAATTTCATGCATCATTAATGTGTAAAAATTTGACGACCACCATGAATGCATCCCCACAAAATTTATATGGTGAATCCCTACCCCTCACTCAATGTGATAGTATTTATGATGGCCTTTGGGAGGTAATCAGGGTTACATGAGGTCTTAGGATGGAGTCCTCATGTTGGGATTAATGTCCTTATAGGACTGCAGAAAATTCACTCTTGTTCCCTCTCCTTGCACACACAGAGCAGGTCCTATGTGTCCATGGGGTGAGGCAGCAGTTCATAAACCAGGAAGAGGGCCCTCAGCATAATCCAACCATGACAACACCCTGATCTCCACCTTCCCGCTCCAGACTGAAAAAATAAATTTCTGTTGTTTAAACCATGTAGTCAGTATTTGTTATTGCAATGGGAGCTGACTAATATAGTATGTAATAGCAAAGAAAAAAAAAATTCTGGAAGCAATCCAAAAGTTCATTAATAAAAGAAATGCTACATAAACTACATAAACTGTGGTTACCGCCAAACAATGGAACACTATAGAGATGAAGGAAAAAGACATTCCATGTACTGAGTCAGGAAGATTCAGAATAATGTGTAAAAGGAGAAAAAAAATTAGGAACATAACGACTAAGCATTCCACTTGCATGTAAACCTCCCCACATGGGGAGGTAGTATTTTAAATTTTTGAGAACTTTTTACTGTCACTCCTTTCCTGCCACAAAGAACTTCTGTAGTGTAGCAGACACTGTTCATTTGTGTGTCTTTTGGGATTTGATATTTTAAGGCAAATTATTATTGCATGGAGGATAAGTTATGTTGGAACAAACAAGATCTGAGGAAAGTCAGGTTATTTTGCGTTTTACTGAAGTTCAAGAAGTTTCTAGGGTGCTTTGAGTGCAAGAAATTTTGATAGTTTTGTGAAACGTATGACAGACCTACAAGAAAGCTGCCCAAAATTATTTAATAGAGTTAAGAGGTTTGTCCTTGAGCTTATTAAAATTATATTCCCCTCTTATGAGTCATTTCTCTACCCCGAATAGCTCCCAAACACCCTGGAAAGGTCCTGTTTCCAGGATTAAAGAGCAAAAGGGACCAAAGCAGGGAGGAACTCAGGCTTTTGATTGTGTTGGCCCACAGCGTAATTTACGTTGGATTAGAAAACCCTTCGTCCCCCAGGAAGTAACAGGGTCTCGGTTGTCTTACCCAGGCGTGCTGCTAGCACACCGCAGAGCCCAGCAAGCAGCATCTTTAGAAGGAACATGGTGTGACTTCTCGGCTCTGAGTGAGGACTGAACCGTTGGCTGTTGGGTGGGTGAGAGGATCCGACACGCAGTCGCTGAGCTTGGTGTTCTCCTGGCGCAGAGCGCGGGGGTGGGGGGGCGGGGTGGCTTGCAGCACGTGCCCCAACGCTGGAAACTCTCGTTCCCTTACCCAAGGCTTTGGCGCACCCGGCCACTAGGTCTGCTGCCCATGGGCCATCCACAGCTGCCTAGTGCCTCTGTCCTGGTCAGTGTCCTTACAAACTTTAACACACTTTCATGTGCTCTTCTGTATCAGACACTTCCCTGGTGCTTTTCAAAGTGAATTTGTGGTACTTTCTTAATTAAAAACCACACACAAAAATATACATATATATTCATGTTTACTAAAGATGTTTCCAAAATTTTAAAAAAAAGTGAACTGGCCAGAAGTGTAAAAAGGGAAGAAGAAAGGAAAGAGTAAGTCAATTTTGGTATTTTTGGAGAGGGCCTGCCACAACCATTTTCCGCTCACACTGCCCAGTGGACTTGTCTTTTTCCTCCAGTCTGGTTGTCCCCCAACCCTTGGATAAAACTCCTATGATGTTATTCTCATTTTCAGAAATTTCTCAGTGTAATGAATATTTGTTCATTCATGTAGTGAAAGACATAAAAATTTCTGCCCACACTTACAGTAGCTATAGTCCAGTAAAACATTCTAGCCAATGCCTCAGCACAGTATTTAAATATTTCTGAATTCCAACCCCAGCCTGACACCTATTTTCTGCTATCCCCAATGCTTTGGCAGCTCTGACTCTCACCTGTCCCAAACATTTTGCCTAATTCCTTTGGACTACAAGCCTCTTCCCTCCTAGCCTTACCCTTAGTCTTCATCTATGCATTATCTTTTAATGCTCTTCAAATCTCTCATAATAATTTAATAGATAGGCAGACACACGAAACTAAAAAGGCCATGTGGGAATACAGAAAAGTTCACTTGGGGAATCAACACATTTAAAGCAGTAACTGACATGTGATTTTATGGATGCATGCAATTTCAACAGAGCAGTTTAAACCCAAAAAAAGATCAGTATGAGCAACAGAAACAACAACAACAAAACAGATCTAGCTTATTATCTCAGTGGGAACTGCCAATGTTAGACTAACACTGCTTCTAGGCAGCAATTAAGCCTAAACTGATTGGCTCAACTTGACTAATAGAAATTAGAGCAATTATAGTAAAGGCTTAGATTTGTCAATTAATATTCTGAATAATTTCTAGTTCTTATCTTTGGTCTTTCTCCTCAAACTTCCCTGTTTATATCTTTAATAGAAAAGCTTTCGTATTATTCTTACTTGTGTGAATGATTCTCTCCATGACAGGTAAGGTATGCTAAAGGGCAGGAAACATATCCCATTCAGAACTTATGTATCACAGTACCTAATACACTACCTGCAAAATGGTACAGTTTTCATAAACATTTATGATATTTTTAAAAAATATGATTTGTGCTTAGAAAACCTACATTGTGCTTAACTCTACAGTTAGAGACCCAGCTTGATAAAGGGAAATGCAGTAATCAGAACAAAGTCAGTTTGTAGACATACAAACAATTAAGTTTGTGAACTCGCCACCATGTACTTACACTGGCAGCACTGTACAAACAAGTGGATAAGGTTTCGTAACCTTAGTATATCAGAGTTTCACAGCTGTGTTCATGTCCATGCAGGAGAGTGCCTTGCTAAGTAGCATTCATTATCATTGTGTGTTTCTGTATGCTGTCCTAAGAATAAGGGGGCTTGAATTAGAGCAACAAACAAACATTAGTAAACTTCTTGTTAAACATGGCAAGAATGGAAGTGAAATCAGGGAATGTTAGTCCAAGTTTATAGGGATAATGCCATAAAGAAAAAAATGGCAGTGTACAAATGGATGTAAATGTTTTTACAAGGGCAGAGAAAGCGTCACTGACGAGGAGAGTTCAAGGCCAACAGTAAACAACAGAACTGACAATAACAACATTGCAAAAATGTGTCGAATCCTATTTCAAAAACATCAGCTGACCATGAAAAGCACAGTAGACCAAGTACATGTTGATAGAGAAATAGGAAAATCTTAACTGAAAAATCTTGGCCAGTAACTCATGGCCTTTGCATCACAACATGCACCAGCTCACAAGGCACTTTCTGGAGTTTTTAGTAAGTAAACAAATAACTGTATTGGAATACTCTCCCTACTCACTTGATCTGGCCCCAGTGACATTTTTTCTTTACCCAAAGATATAGGAAACACTGCAAGACATTTTGATAACATTGAGGACACCAAAGGGAATGAATACAACAACAGCTTTTGATGGCCATTCCAGGAAAAAAAGTTCCAAAATTGCCTTGAAATGTAAACTAGGTGCTGGCATTAGTAAATTCCTTCCCCAGGGAAGTCCTTCAAAGGTGACTGTGATGATATTCACCAGTGAGGTATGTAGCACATTTTCTAGGATGAGTTCATGAACATAATTATCACACATCATATAGCTGAACAGTGAAATCAAACATACATCTAATTTATCCCTGATTATGATTCCTTTATCAGATAGGAAGAAAATCCTTCAATATACATTTTCAAGATTTCAAGTGGCATCTATGACCAGGAAATTTTATAATTTTTAATATCAATCCAAAGTAAATCAAGGACAAACCTAAATGAAAAGTGCATAAAATATGTAAATATATATAAACATATATATGTATGTAAAAGAAGTTCACATCAAATAATCTTTTAGACAAACTTTCTAACTAGAAATTATCAAATTCCAAGATAAGTGTTAGGTGACATGTTAATATTGACCTATTACCGACTATAAAATTTCAGGAATGTGTACTTCAATTGCAAAAATTGGGGCTATAGACTCCGTGCCTGTAGCTCAAGTGGCTAAGGTGCCAGCCACATACACCAGAGCTGTCAGGTTCTAATCCATCCCTGGCCACCACATACACCTAAGCTGGAGGGTTCTAATCCAGCCCTGGCCTTCCAAACAACAATGGCAAAGTACAACCAAAAAATAGCCGGGCGTTGTGGTGGGTGCCTGTAGGCCTGTTGTCCCAACTACTTGGGAGGCTGAGGCAAGAGAATCGCTTAAGCCCAAGAGTTGGAGGTTCCTGTGAGCTGTCATGCTACCGGCACTGTACCCAGGGCGACAGTTTGAGGCTCTATCTCAAAAAAAAAAAAAAAAAAAAAAAAAAAAAAATGGGGGCTCTATGAGCAAAAGGCATGAACATGTAAGTCTTACATGAATTCATTCAGAGATTTAAATTGAAATGAAGAACACCTTCATTTGGGATGGCTCAAAACTTTTAATATGTACCCAATTGTTAAAATAGTATAATGTACTATATTCAGAGAATTAAAATTTCAGCTTTCTTTAAAACTAATCTACTTTCCCTTAACAAAAAGCCATCATGCACAACTTGGCAAAAGTCTGAAAAATTAACAATATCTATAAAAGTTTGACATGATTTTCTCTAAAATTATAACTTTTAAAAAGCCAACATGAAAAATCCGGCAAAGATCTGAAAAATTAATGAGATAATATATGTAAAAGTTTGCCATGATTTTATCTAAAATTATAATTTTTTAATCAAATTATAAACAGTTGAATAGGAAGTTAATAGGAGAAACAAAAGAAAATTTCAAATATTTTATTTATTGTAAATGTTCTATTTGTATATACACAAACCAAAAAGTTTTAACTAATGAAATTCAATTCATAAACCTATTATTAAACTTTATTATGAAAGGTTATGAAAAATTTTAAGTGCCTAAAATTCTATTGTCCATACCATTTCTTCCATAGTAAAAATTCATTATTTAACATAGCAAAGATAGCTCATACCACAGTAACTTTTTTGTGCTTATCTAAGAAAACCTTTTTCTTCTTTTTCTCCAGCCTAATTTCTATGAAAATATTAGTTTCAATATGAGAGACATGATCCAGCACACCTTAGTAAATGTAAACATTCTAAATGATTTAATAGCAAGCTTTGTAAATTCAGATTTTAGACTTAAAGTGCTCATGAAATTCTCAAGTGGTTTTGTAACAGCTCAGTTGATTGAGGATATTATAACTGTTCCTGCTTTATTACAACCATGAATCAACAGCATATCAGATTAGCTCTATTAAATACCTCGTACCATAAAGCTTGTAATTTGTTTAAAATAATGCTATTATAAAAGGATGCTATGCTTTAACATGATTCATAATAGAAATTCTAATTATTAAATTAATTTGCCTAATAGTTATTATGTATAGTTGAAAAATCATAAAAATGGAAGCTAATAACTGTGCAAAAATACACATATTCTTTTAATGTATTTTGTACTTTCAAAATAGTAGGACTTCTTAATTATGCTTCTTGTGCATTCTTCTGAAAACAGCATATTTGCTTATTCCTGTAATGAATAAAAGATAAGATTCTAGGGTATGATGATTATTAATCCCTGCAAGATGAAAAATATCAGATATTAATAGCAGCTAACTACTTAGTTTTCATATGTATTAGGTTATCACTGGGTCAACCAGAAACTACATTAATGTTAACTAAGGTCAAAAATTCAGAAGACCATTTAAGCACATAATGATAAATCTTAACACCATTACAGTTAATTTGAGAATCTTTGCAGTAACATATTCAAAATAACATAATCCATGTTAAGTGCATTAACCTCACAGATGATTGAAAAAGGCTTATCCAATGATGGAAATGGAAATGTTACTCTAAATCCTCAGGCTTTAGTGTATTTCTCTTGTAATTTCCATATTCAATTTCTGTTTTTCTGTGTTAGTAAAGTTTTTTTTGTGTGTGATAATTTTGTTTTCATTCATAGTTGCAACAGGAAGAGAGGCTTTTCAAGAAAACATCGGGGGAAAAACAAGTATTAGTTCCCTGAAGACATTTGCAAAAAAAAAAAAAAAAGGTTAAAAAATCAAGTGAGGGAACTATATAAAGGAGGTGCAGGAGCAGGACGAGCAGGAACTAAATTTCCCTGAGATGATATTTTCGGTTGTGGTGGAGGTGGCCTGTGAGAAGGGATAAAAAAATAGTTAGTAGTGTCTCTGGACTGAATGAAATAATGCTGTATTCACTACAAGCTCATCCTCTATAACACCATCCTCATCTCTGACAGTAGGTAAGGGCTCCTTATATTCTGAGATTATCACTAATATGATATTCAATGTGTTAAAGGACTCCAATTAGAGTCTAAAAAGAAATAACTACTTATACTAATAGCCCATAATCAACAATGTTATATGAAAGTTCTAGTTTACATGTTTTAAAAAGAACAACACATCATAATGTAAAGTCAAATTATAAAAAGACAAACAAGGACATTAAGTTCATTTAAGCACTTTTAGAATCAAAGAGGAGCAATTTACTGCTAAGTGTAAATCTACCTCTATGCTCACAAACACAGAGCTGAAATTTAGCTCCCTTACTATGATAGCCAATCTGAGATTAAACTTGTTATTACTTCTTCTATACATGTGCATCTCAACCCTTATACTTTAACCTGTGGACACTCTTCCTTAACTTCCTAATCCACTCCTAGTGTACTTCTACTCCAGTAAACATAAGAATACTATCTGGTCAATTTCTCTCTCAGAATTTATATCTTTTTCTCTTAATCTTCAGTTAGATTTCAATGTGCTCTTATTGCATAATTAAGATTTTATATGAAGATACTACTCAGTTTTGCAATGCAATTGTAATTTGAAGGACTTTTGGGGAGTAGGAGGGGTCAGGTGCCTTTTATATGATGCAAAATGTAGTAATAAATTTTCTCCTTTCCTCCTGATTTTAAGCCCATCCACTGAGCCTTTAATTTTAGTTTCTGTGATTTTCAGTTATAAAATCTGCATTGATTCTTTCTTTAAAGTTTCTAGTTCTGTGCTGAAATTCTCAGCCTTGACTGTTAATTCCATGACACAATCATCGGTTATTTCAAAGTATATGGCTGATAGCTATTAACTGGATATTCTCTGAGTCTGTTTCTATGTTGTATTGCTTCTTGATTTTAGTGATATTTTCTTTTCTTATACACCCGGGTTTTACACCTGGGTTTTTTGATTATGGGCCAAACATAAACTGTAGAAGTCAGTTGAGGGTCCAGTTCCCTGGATCCCAGAACAAAGCCTGGGATATTTGCAGAGCACTTGCTCTTTGGAAGGACTCCAATTTTGTCCCCTATGAGTTTGCTGAAAATTCTCCTCAGCTTCCCAGCCTTTCAATTGTCAAAATAGCTAAACACATTTACAACATAAAAGCAGCCCCCAAGGCTGGGAATATCTCTCCTGAACCTTATCCTCACAATCCCTCACTTCCTTGGTCTCCTGTCCCTTCAAAAACATATCTTCTTATATTGCTGTTCTTTTTGGCTGTTCTCAAAGGGAATGCTGGCCCAAACCCATCTGGTTTCCTGCTGCTGCTTATCTTAATAGCTCTTATTTCTGAATCTTACATACACCATAGGCTGCAGCAGCAGCTGATTATGTATGTCTTGTTCAGGCTTCTCTAAAATCTTATTTGGACACTGTACTAATTTGGCAAAATTTATATAAAAGTTCTTTAAAACCCTTTTCTGCAAATCATGGTCTATCTAAACTGCTGGTAATAAATAACTTGCCATAAATTAAACAAGAGAAATTACTAGACATTAACTCTTGTGTTTCATTCTGGTCAAGTAATTTAAACAAATTTACTTAGACCTTGATGGGAAGTGCTGAGGCTGCTTGGCTGCACAGGTGGGTACTGGAAATCTATTTGCATATATAGGCTAAAAAAAAAAAAGGAAAGAATAAAAAGGTTATTACCACAATGTAGTCATAACATTTTTTAACGCCTATATAGTTTATCTACTATATAAAAGAAATATACACAAAATTAATGAACAGACTACAAGTGAATGTCTCTTATCAGAAATGCTTAGGAAAAGGAATGTTTCAGATTTCAGATTTTTTCTGATGTTGGAATATTTGCATATATATATAATGAGATATCTTGGGGATGAGACCTTAGTCCAAACACAAAATTCATTTATGTTTCATGTATACTTTATACAAACTGTATAATATTTTTTGATAAATTTGTGCACAAAACATAATTTGAGTAGCTTGAACCATTAGAAAGCAAAGGCATTGTTATTTTAGCTACCCAGATGGATATTTGAAGTTGTCTGGCATCATCAACATTCCTGACTCTGAATTTATATACTACCACTAAGCAATCATTTTCTTATTCACACATAAGTAGTTAATAATGCACTTTGACTGCAACCCATCACATGAGGTTAAGTGTGTATTTCCACTTGTGGCATCACATCGGCACTCAGAAAGTTTTGAATTTGGAGCATTCTGGATTTTCAGATTAGAGGAACTCAACCAGCCTACTTTTTTTCGTTTTTTTTTTTTTTTTTTTTTTTTGGAGACAGAGTCTTGAGCTTTCACCCTGGGTCGAATGCCATAGAGTCATGGCTCATAGCAACCTTCAACTCTTGGGCTTAAGTGATTTTCTTGCCTCAGCCTCCCAAGTAGCAGGGATTACAGGCACCCGCCACAATGCCCAGCTATTTTTGGTTGTAGTTGTCATTGTTTGGCGGGCCTGGACTGCATTCAAAATCGGCCAACTCCAGTGTATGTGCTGGTACCTCAGCCACTTGAGCTACAGGCTCCAAGCCCAGCCAGCCTACTTATAAGTCTAACACTTAAAATTATTTTGCTTATTCAGTATATCTTTATGATGCATATGACATAATTATTTTAAGGCTATATTTTTAAAATTTGGTTTAAATCAATTGCATTAGTTAAAAGGTAACATATTTCTTGTGTGTATATATACACATTAATTAATTTATTTATTTATTGTTAGAGACAGGGTCTTGCTCTCACCCAGGCTGGTGTACATTGCAGCCTCAAACTCCTGGCCTCAAGCAATCCTCCTACCTCAAGATTACAGTGGATAGCTATTGTGCCTAGACATTACATTTTAAATAAAATCTTCCAAAATTTCTTATGAAACCTATGCACTACCTATTACTATAAATACCACTGATCTATAATTGTTGACTTTAGTATTTATGATATTCTTCCTTGATGAGGTAATTGAAATGAAGTTTTACAACAAAATGAGAGTATAACGTGGCCTTGGGACAATAAAAGTAAAAATAGTTTCCATACATATATTAGTGTAAGGATACAGAAGAAAAAGACAGATAAAAAAGACATTCCTGGAGCAGCAATCAGAATAATACAAAACCCATCGCCAAGAGGACAAGAGACCACCTCCCCAGAGAGAATGGCTTGCAGTGTACTCTCTACATGGTAACAGTGAACAGAACACCTCTTATTTTACCCCACAGGAGAAAGCCGCTAAATACCAGGACTCCTCCAGAGGGGTCCCACCTATGAGCCTAGGCATTCTCCTGTCCATCATAAAATTAAACAAATATATTCCCCACAGTTTTGAACTCCCAGCCCACCCTTTCCCCCCTCACCTGGTGATTGGAAAGCCTGTCCCCAGACTGTTTGGCAATTCCTTGAGAGGCCTAGGCATTGCACGGGTTGCTACACAACTGGGCAGAAGCAGTGAAAGGAGAGGAAGTTGGGGGAAGTAGGGAGAGAGGGACAAGAAGGAGACAGAGAAGAACCACACCACATCTGCTGCAGGATAGGGTTCATGTCCAGGTCACACTTCAGAGGCGCACTTCCCTGATTCTGTTGACCACTATAAGGAGCCAGGCTTCAAACCATGGGGGCGCTAGGGGCAGAGTGCAGCTGGGACAGAGATGCAGATTGTGTGGGAGAGAAATACGTGCGCTATGGTACCCACTGCCAGGCAGAAGTACTAATACCCAGAACAGACTCTGGTGGAGTACTACCCAGATTCCGTTGAGCACTAGAGGGAGCTAGGCCTCAGCTCCTCAGGATTGATGGTGGCAGTGGGTAGCAAGGGAAGAGGCACTGACCCCTCTTTGACTCTGGCAGGTGTCCACTGCTCAATGAAGGGAGCCAGGCCTCACACCCACGGGGTTACCAGTAGCCGGGCATGGCTGTGCTGCAGGGTGGGTAAGGAGGCGCCAACCCTCCTGGACTGACTCTTTATCTGAGCAGGTCTTCCTGACTCCAATAAGCACTGGAGGGAGCCAGACTTCATTCAGCCTCTTGGGTTATCTCAATGGAACTGCCTGTATATCCCTGCTTTAGGGTTGCTAGAAAACTTTTTTTTTTGAGACGGAGCCTCAAGCTATCCCCCTGGGTAGAGTGCCATGGCATCACAGCTCACAGCAACCTCCAACTCCTGGGCTCAAGTGAGTCTCCCACCTCCGCCTCCCAAGTAGCTGGGACCACAGGCGCCCGCCACAACGCCCGGCCATTTTTTGGTTGCAGCCATCATTGCTGTTTGGCGGGCCGGGCTGGGGATTCGAACCCGCCACCTTAGGTGTACATGGCTGGTGCCTTAGCCGATTGAGCCACAGGCACCGAGCCTAGAAAACTTTTGAAATCTCCAGTGGAACAGTGATTCTGCTGCCTGGGACACTCCGATTGGAACTCTTGACCTAGGCTGTCCACCCAAGGATCCTCCAAAGTCAAACCATCATTGTCTTATTGTGGGAGGGGCTCATTCTCCTTCTCCAGTTGTCACTAGTGGGGGGGCAGAGTGTCTCAGTTGCTTGCATCTCCCTCCAGCTGAGATTTCAACCTATATCCATGACTCAGTAGGATTAAATAGAGGATGGCTTCCTAAAAGACAGAGCCAGCTAGCACTATCAAAGCAAGCAGGTCTGAAACGAAACATTGTAAAGCTATAGGGGAAAAGCCACAATCACCAGTCCTAACTCTTTGGTAGAGGGCTGGTTAACTACAATTCCTGGGGCCCTCAAGCCAACCGTACCCTATCAGTTTTGCAAGTTAAACTGTGGAAAATAATCAAACGGGGGTCAGTGCCTCCTCCCTTGCTACCCACTGCCACCATCAATCCTGAGGGACTGAAGCCTGGCTCCCTCCAGTGGTCAACAGAATCTGAGTAGTACTCCACCAGAATCTGTTCTGGGCGAAACTAGTGGAACAACTCTGCAACATGAATAATCAGAGTAGATAAACTCTCCCAAGGAATGAAAAGGAGATGCAACAGAAGATGCCATTCATAAACAAATGGCTGAAAAGTCAGAAACAGAATTCAGAATATAGATGGCAAATAAAATGAATAGAATGGAAGAACAGCCAGAAATAGAAATCCAAAGAGTTGTTCAAATGCTGTCTCAAGAAATTAATGAATTCAAAGACAAACTCACCAAAGATACGGACATAATGAGAAAAGAGATAGCAGAGCTCAAGAAAATGAAAACTTTATTGGAGGAACTCCAAAATACAGTATAATCCCTCAGTAATTGAGTTGACCAGGCAGAAGAAAGGATCTCTGAAATAGAAGACAAGGCTTTTGATCATTCCCAAATGCTCAAAGAGGCAGAAAAATGGAAATCAAAAAATGATCATTCCCTGAGAGAAATGTGGGATCACTCTAAGAGATCTAACACTCAGCTTACAAGAATTCCTAAAGGAGAAGAGGATGATCCTAAAGGCACAGATGTTCTACTCCAAGATAGTAAGGAGAATTTCCCAAGCATTGCAAGAGATAGAGAAATTCAGATAGTAGACAGTTTCAGGACCCCAGCAAGACTCAATCCAAATAAAGCACATCCTAGACATATTGTAATTAACTTTGCCAAAGTTAATATGGAGGAGAAAATTCTGCAAGCAGCCAGACATAAGAAAACCAATACCTACAAAGGGAGCCATATTACAATGACTGCAGATCTCTCAAGCTGGAAAAGGATGGTCATCGACCTTCAATCTCCTACAACAAAACAACTTTCAGCCCAGGAACCTGTATCCAGCTAAACTGAGTTTCATTTGTGATGGAGAAATCAAACACTTCACTGACATACACATCTTGAGGAAATTTGCCATAACTAAACCAGCTCTCAGGGAATATTCTCAGACCCATGTTCCATAATGATCAGTACAATGGTCTACCATGAAAGTAAACTCACCTAAAAATCTTTGAAGAAAACCTATCTTCCACAATGGTGAAAGGATTAAAAAATATCTACTGGACATTTGAAAAGCATGACAGTCAAAACACTACCATGCCTATCAATTCTCTCAATTAATGTGAATGCTTTAAACTGTCCTCTAAAGAGGCACAGGTTGGCTGAATACATACAAAAATTCAGGCCAGACATCTGTTACATACAAGAGTCTCATCTTACCTTAAGGGATAAAAAAAAGTCACAGGGCAAAGGGCTGGACATTTACAATACAGGCAAATGGAAATCAGAAAAAAAGCAGGAGTTGCAATTTTATCTGCAGGTACAATAGGTTTTAAACTCACAAAGATAAGGAAAGATAAGGATGGATACTACATATTTGTCAAGGGAAACACTCAAAATGAACAGATTTTGATAATTAACATATGTGTACCCTACCAGAATGCTCCTCAATTTATAAAGCAAATTCAATCTCAGATATGAATAATTTGATATCTTTCTAAAATAGCTAGAGTTTTAACACCACTATATCAGTTCTGGATACATCCTCCAAGAAAAAACTAAACAAAGAAATACTGGACTTAAACTTGACCCAAGTACAAATAGACTTAACAGACATCTAAAGAATATTTTATCCTACTAAAACTGAATACACATTCTTCTCATCCCCACAGATCATCCTCCAAAACTGATCATATCTTAGGACACAAATCTAACAAACAAAGTTATGGAAACTAAATAACTTTATGCTGAATGAAAATTGGGTAAAAAATGAGATTAAAAGGGAAATCACCAAATTTTGGGAACAAAATGAGAATGAAGACACAAAGTATCAAAACCTGCAGGATACTGCAAAGGCAGTCCTAAGAGGGAAGTTTATAGTGTTGGAAGCTTTCATCAAGAAAACAGAAAGAGAGGAAGCCAACTGTTAATACATCGTCTCAAGCTACTGGGAATGGAAGAACATTCCAACCCCAAACCCAGCAGAATAAAAGAAATAACAAATATTAGGGAAGAATTAAATGAAATTGAAAACAACAACAAAAAAATCATTCAAAAGATCAACAAAACAAAAAGTTAGTTTATTGAAAAGATTAACAAAAATTGATAAACCTTTGGCTAGCCTCACCAGAAACAAAAAAGTAAAATCTCCAGTATCATCAATCAGAAATAATAAAGGAGAAATAACATCAGACACCTCAGAAATTCAAAAAACTCCCCAATGATTACTACAAAAAACTCTATTCTCAGAAATACGAGAATCTAGAGGAAATGAACCAATACCTGGAAGCACACTACCTTCCTAGACTCATAAAGAATTAAATTTTTTTTGTTTGTTTTATTTTTGTTTTGTAGAGACAGAGTCTCACTCTATCATGCTCAGTAGAGTGCCATGGCATCACACAGCTAACAGCAGCAACCTCCAACTCCTGGGGTTAAGCAATTCTCTTGCCTCAGCCTCTTGAGTCGCTGGGACTACAGGTGCCCACCACAATGCCTGGCTATTTTATTGTTATTGCAGTTTGGCCAGGGCTGGGTTTGAACCCACTACCCTTGATATATGGGGCCACCACCCTACCCACTGAGCCACAGGCACCACCCCAAGAATTAAAAATTTTAAACAGACCTATATCAAGTACCAAATCGCATCAACTATATGAAATCTTCCCCAAAAGAAGAAGCCTGGACTAGATGGAAAACACATCATGCTCATGGATCAGTAGAATCAACAGTGTTAAAACATCCATATTGCCCAAAGTGATTTACAGATTCAATGTAATCCCCACCAAAATACCAATGTCATATTTCAAAGATCTAAAATAAGTAATTCTTCCCTTTTACAACCATAAGAGAACCAAAATAGCCAAAGAAATCTTAACAAAAAGAATGAATCTAGAGCTATCACATTACCATACGTCATACTATACTACAAGGCTATCCTAACCAAAACAGCAATGGAACAGAAGAGAGAACAAGGATACAAAACCATCCATATATGTAGGAAAATGTCTTCTAGATATTAGCCTAGGCTAAGAATTTATGACTAAGACCCCAATGGCAATTATAGTAACAAAAGTAAATAAATGGGATTTGATTAAAAATAAAAAGCTTCTGCATAGCTAAGGAAATAATCAACAAAGCAAATAGACAACCTACAGAATGGGTGAAAATATTCACAAACTATACATCCATTAATATCCAGAATCTACAAAGAACTCAAGCAAATGAGCAAGAAAAAAAAACAACCCCATTAAAAATTGGGCAAAAGAAATGAACAGAAGCTCTCTAGGGAAGAAAAACAAATAGCCAATAAACATGAAAAAATGGTCAATGTCACTAGTTATCAGGGAAATTCAAAATAAAACCACAATGATGGCTGGGCTCCCATAGTTCAGTGGTTAGGGTGCCAGCCACATGCTCCAGAGCTGGTGGGCTGGAACCTGGCCCAGGTCTGTGAAACAAAAAAATAGTCAGGCATTATTGCACTTGTAGTCCCAGCTACTAAGGAGGCTGAGGCAAGAGAAACACTTGAGCCCAAGAGCTGGAGATTGTTGTGAGCTATGATGCCACAGCATTCTATTGAGGGTGACAAAGTGAGACTCTGTCTCAATAAAAATTTAAAAAAGAAAAAAACACAATGATGTATCACTTCACCCCAGTTAGCATGGTTTTTATTAAAAGGTCCAAAAACAACAGATGCTAGTGTGGATACAGACATAAAAATACATCTTATTCACTATAGAAAAAGAACAGAGATTCCAGCCAGGCACAGTGGCTCATAACCTGTAATCCTAGCACTCTGGGAGGCTGAGGCAGGTGCACTGCTTGAGCTCACAAGTTTGAGACCAGCCTGAGCAAAAAGAAAGCCCCATCTCTAATAAAAATAGAAAAAAATTGAAGCAAGAGGATTGCCTGAGCCCAAGAGTCAGAGGTTGCTGTGAGCTATGATGCCATAGCATTTTACCCAGGGCGCCAGCTTGAGACTGTCTCAAAAAATAATAATAATGGAGATTCCTCAAAAAACTAAAAGTAGATCTACCATTTGATCTAGCAATCCCCATTACTGAGTACCTACCCAAAGAAAATAAGTCATTTTATCAAAAAAATACCTGTACCTGTTTATTGTAGCACAATTCACAATGGCACAGATGAGGAATCAACCCAAATATCAATTCACGAGCAGATTAATGAAATTTGGTATGTATGTATCATGGAGTACTATTCAGCCATAAAAAAGGATGAATTAATCCCTTTTGCAACAATTGGAATGGCACTGGAAACCATTATCTAAGTATCTAAAGAATTGAAAAATAAATACCACATGCTCTCTATTAAATGGGAACTAACCATTGAGCAAACACATGCAGAGGGAGAAGTAAAACTCAAAAGAAACAAGCAGGAAGGAGGGGGAGGAGAGGAAGTAAAAAGAACTGCCTAGCAGGTATAAAGAACCACACTAACAGGCATTACTCAAACATTTCAAATGTGATCTATGTAACCAAAATATTTTTAAATCAACAAATTACATAAGAAATAGAAAAGAGCTAATACAATCCTTCTCAAACGATTCCTAAAACCTAAATAAAAGAAAATATTTCCAAATTCATTTTATAGGCCAGTATTATTCTGATACCAAAGCAGAGAAGTACACTATAAGAAAAGAGAATTACAGGCTAACATCCCTGATGAGATGCACAAATCCTCAACAAAATACTCACAAACTGAATCAACAGCTGATGAAAACAGTATTTACCATAATCCAGAGAAATTTTCCCAGGGATGCAAGAATGGTTCCACATATGCAAATAAATATGATACATCCTAACACAACAAAGGAGGAAAGTATGATCATTTTATAATAGTAGATGCAAAAAAGCATTGGACAAATTTCTTGTTTTTCCTTTTAAAACTTCAAGTTTATTATAATCTTGAATATTGAATTAGATATGCCCGTAGTTATCTGGTCAAAGACCAAAACTTTTTTTTTGGTAAATAATTTTTATTTATTTATTTTTTTTGAGACAGACTCTCACTGTGTTGCCCTCAGTAGAGTGCCAGGGCATCACAGCTCACCACAACCTCAAACTCTTGGGCTTAAGCAATTGTCTTGCCTCAGCCTCCCAAGTAGCTAGGACTACAGGTGCCCACCACAATACCTGGCTACTTGGCTACTTTTTGGTTGTAGTTGTCATTGCTGTTTGGCAGGCCAGTGCTGGATTTGAACCCATCATCTCCAGTGTATGCGCCTGGCACCCTAGCCACTGAACTACAGGTGCTGAACCTTTTTTTTTTTTAATTGTTTCAGATTCATTGAAGGTACAAAGAATTAGGTTACAATGACTGCAGTTGATAGGCAAAGTCCCTCTTGTAATTGTGTCCCATATCCGTTCATGATAAAAACTCACAACAGTTAGATATAGAAGGAAGGAACCTGACCAATAACAAGCCCACAGCTAATATTATATTCAACAATGAAAAACTGAAAACTTCTTCTAAGAGCAGGAATAAAACAAGGATGCCCATTCTCACCACTTCTACTCAACATAGTACTAGAAGTTCTAGCCAGAACAACTAGGCAAGAAAAAGAAATAAAAGGCATCCTAATTGGAAAGGAAGAGATATAACTGTCCTTCATTGCAGATGATATGGTCTTCTATATGGAAAATAATAAAGACTACCTCAAAAAAAGTTGGAATAGGCTCAGTGCCCATAGCACAGTGGTTAGTTACAGTGCCAGCCACCTGAGGCTGGCAGGTTCAAACCCAGCCCAGGCCAGCTAAAACAACAATGGCAACTGCAAGAACAAGAACAACAACAACAACAACAAAAAAAAAAAGCCAGGCGTTGTGGCAGGTGCCTGTAGTCCCAGCTTCTTGGGATGCTGCGGCAAGGGACTTGCTTAAGCCCAAAAGTTTGAGGTTGCTGCGAGCTGTGACACACGGCACTCTACAGAGGGCAAGTAATGGAATTCTGTCTCCAAAAGAAAAAAGAAAAAAGTTAGAATAAATTCAGTAAAATTGCATGATACATAGTCAATATACAAAAATCAGTAGCTTTGCTATACAATAAAAAACTATCTAAAACAGAAATCAAGACTACAACTCCATTTAGATTAATATCCAAAATAAATAAATAGGGAATGTACTTCACCAATGAGAAATGTCAGTATAGTAAAACTATAAAACATTGATGAAAGATACTGAAGAAGAAACAAACAGACATCCCATATTCATAGATTAGAAGAATATTGCTAAAATGACCATACTACCAAAAGAAATCTACAGATTCAATTCAAAAATTCCAATATTTTTCATAAAAATAGAAAAAACAATCCTATAATTTATATGACATAAGAAAAGACCCAGAATAGCAAAAAGGATCTTAAGCAAAAATAACAAAGCTGGAGACCTCAGACTATCAAATTTGAAAATATACTGCAAAGCTATGCAATTATAACAGTATGAGAATGGCATTAAAACAGACGTAGATTAATGGAACATAATGACGGAAAGCCCCAAATCCATGTATTTATGGTGGGCTGATCTCTGTGGGATGCAACACATATTTGCACACCCACATTCACTGCAACATCATTCATAATAGGCAAGAGACAGGTGAATGACAATGTCATTCACACCAGATGACTTGATAAAGAATATGTGGTATACACATACTACTGTGTAGCCTTAAAAAGGGAATCTTATGCCTCAAATACATTATGCTAAATGAAATAAGCCAGTCAAAAGGGATTAATATTGTATGATTCCATGTACATGAAGTATCTAAAATAATCAAAATCATGAAACAGGAAATAGAAAGGTGATTATCAAAGCCTGAAGGTACGAGTAAAAGGTAATTAGTGGGAAGAGTTTCCAGGTTGTAGATGTACAGAACTATTTGTGCAATAATGTGAATATATTTGACATTATTGCACTATACATACAAAAACTGTTAAGATTTAATGTTACTGGTTTTTCACCACAATTTAAAAATCTTGAAAAAAGTTGAAATAGTAAATTTCAGTTTATATATATTTTACCATAATAACATAAGAAAAATATACCAAAAATCAATGACTATACAGATAATTGCTATCTAGCATACATAGGGACTGTGTGGCCATCTTCGATACAAGTGATATGGAAAGAAATTTCTGAGATATAAGATTATGGGAAAGAAGGACATAACAATTTTTTTTTCCTTTTTATAAAGGAAAAGAGGGTGGGATAGAGAGATTCAGTATATATACTTATATGTGTATGTGTGTGTGCGTGTGTGTGTGTGTGTATATACACATATACCTCAAAACATGAATTATAATCATTTCACCTCCACATAATTGAAAATAATTTGGGGCAGCACCTGTGGCTCAAAGGAGTAAGGCACCGGCTCCATATGCCAGAGGCAGTGGGTTCAAGCCCAGCCCCAGCCAAAAACTGCAAAAAAAAAAAAAAGAAGAAGAAGAAAATAATTTGAAAGTCTAATAATACCAAGTGTTGGCAAAGATTTAAATCAATACAATGTTCATACATCACTGATAATGTAATCATCCAAGGATGTAACCTCTTTAAGAAGCAATTTAGTAATTTCTAGTATAGTTTTACACATCTTTCCCTAGAAATTTAATCAGTACATGTGCTGTCCACTACAGTGTAAGCCAGCAGCCACATGTGATCTGTTGAGTATGGTTAGAGCAAATGAGGAATAGAAATTTTAATTTTATATAATTTTATGTAAAATTTAAATAGCCATATGTGGACATTAACTACCATATTAGTTCTGTCTTAGAACACACAACATGCACAAGAAGACATTTACGGAATGTTTATCTCAATCTTGTTCAATGTGATAAAAAATTAGAATTCAGGAATTGGAAAATTAATTTTAAAATTATCTGCTATTTAACACATTACTGACCAATCTGAGTTACCTGGACAGTTAACATGGATAGTTTCTGAATAAAATTGCCAGTCAACAATGTGTTAAGAAACAACGGTGTCAACAGTAAAAATAAATAGATCACATCTCCATGTATTGATAGGGACAAATCACAAAATAATATTAAAGGGAAAAGCAGGCTGCATATGTATATGTAAAATATCAACTAAAACATTCTAAGAAGTTTAAAAACAGAAAAAAATTATATGTTACTCAGGGATACATTCCTATCAGTTAAAGTATGACATTATTTCAATTCTCCCTAATACACTTATAGGAACACTGATTAATAGTCCTATTGCTGAGACAATTATGCCTATCCAGGAGATCAACACCAGATCTCTAGTAGCATGCCCTTGAGAAGGCAGGTTATGAAAAAAGGAAGATCACAGACATGGAAAAAAAAAAAAAAAACACGATAGCATAGGGGGCCCATTACATTTCCCAATCAAGGTAAGGCATTCTTCTTTTTTTTCTTTTCTTTTCTTTTCTTTTTTTTTAATTGAATGGTAACTGTGTACATTGATGCACTTTGGGGGTACAGTGTGGTGTTTTCACACACAATCCGAGACACTTCCATCAAACTGGTTAACATAGCCTTCATGTAACTTTCTTAGTTATTGTGTTAAAACGTTCATATGCTGCTCATAGAAAGATTCACTTGTACCCTTGTAAGATGAACCACAGAAGTGAACCCTTGAACCCCTCTCCCTCCACCCACTCCCTTGAACCCCTCTCCCTCCCCCTCATATCCTTAGGTTGTTATTAGGTTATAGCTTTCATATAAAAAGGTTTAAATTAATTTCATAATAGGGGTGTGTACATTGGATACTTTTTCTTCCATTCCTGTGATACTTTGCTAAGAAAAACATTTTCCAGCTCCATCCATGTGAACATGAAGGACGTAAAGTCTCCATCTTTCTTTACGGCTGCATAGTATTCCATGGTGTATATAAACCAAGTTTGTTCATCCATTCGTGGATTGATG
>CAUYQV010150076.1:0-17746 GCA_963574575.1 Galagoides demidoff | reverse complement strand
ACAGGCGCCCACCACAACGCCCGGCCATTTTTTGGTTGCAGCCATCATTGTTGTTTGGCGGGCCCGGGCTGGGGATTCGAACCCACCACCTTAGGTGTACGTGGCTGGCGCCTTAGCCGATTGAGCCACAGGCGCCGAGCCACATCCTGGATTCTTTACCTTGACAACAATGGGTGTTTCCCCAAGTGGGACTGAAAGTAACAAACAACTCCCAAGACCCAGCTGTGGGTCCACTTTGCCTCTGATGGACAGCAGGAGGGGAGGGCTATCTCAACCAAGAGCACATCCCACATGGAGCATCCTCAGCAGTCGGGGAGTGAAGATGGAACATGCACCAAGCCATCCCCTACCCCGGCTGTCCACAGACCTGTTGGAAAGTCCAAACAGGACAGAGGAAGAGGCAGTAACCACTCACAGAGGTCAAACACTCACTCTCTCAGCTGTGTCCTCTCCATACTCGCACCATCTCGGTGGCTCACTCAGACACTCCTTTCTCCACTGATCCTCCCACATGCCTTGTAGAGGGAGGGGGAAGACAGCTCATTAAAAGGAATGGGGTAGGGGAGCCAGGAGGAAGGAGGAAGAAAAATGCTGTCTCTTCAAAGGACATTCTGGTTCCACTGGAGAAAAAGCTGGGTCAAGTGTGGAAAATGACAATGAAATAATTGGATATGTCAACATATCCAGATGCTCAAATTGTCTATACCAGTGGTTCTCAATCTTCCTAATGGTGTGACCCTTTAATACAGTTCCTCATGTTGTGGTGACCCTCAACCATAAAATTATTTTCGTTGCTACTTCAAAACTGTAATTTTGCTACTGTTATGAATTGTAATATAAATATCTGATGTGCAGGATGCATTTAGGTGACCCTTTTGAAAAGGTTGAACATATTTATATGACCCATAGGTTGAGAATCGCTGGTCTATACAATAAATCTTGATAGTTAAACTTTCCCTCCTCCTTCTGGATTACTGGTCTTTGTCAACATAACCTCAGCCTCATATTTCTCACGGGAAGGAGAAGGAGGACTTTAAGATTCAGAATAGGAGAATGGTCAAACCATTCTAGAAACCACTGAAACTGGATCCCAACCTGGCCATTCCAGTTACCACCTGTGTGGTCTCAGGTAAATTAGTCAATCTCTCTGAAGTTTTCAGGTGGAAAATGCAGGTATCATTACTGTTTACTTTAAAGATTGCTGTGATACTCCTTAAAAAAGGTGATGTCTGAAAAGTGCATAGGACAGAGGAGGCATAGCAGCTGTAATTATTGAGATAGCAGCATGCTTGAGGGGGAGTTTCTAGTGTCCATTCTGAGTCTCCAGCCTGCACTGTGGCCTTTAGATGCTGAAGAAGGTCGGCATCTTGCAATAGCAAGACAGAAACAGTCTTCCCAAGGGGAGAGAGGCCATTTTAGTCTGCTCAGGCTGCAAAATATCATGGGGGTAGGAGGAGGTTAATAAACAGACATTTATTTTCTCATAGTTACAGAGGCTGGAAGTCTGAGGTCAGTGTAGATAGCTGCCAACTCGCTATGGGTTTACGTGCCTTCTTCCTTATGTATGTGGGTAGAGGGGAGAGCTCTCTGGTGTCTCTTCTTATGGGGGCACTATTCCTTTAGGATCAGGGCCCCACCCTATGACCTCACTTAACCTTAATTATTTCTCCAGAGGTCCCATCTTCATAGCCAGCCACAATGGGGTTTAGAGCTTCTATATATATATATATATATATATGCATTTGGGGGAGGGGACATAAAGGTTCAGTTCATAATCCCTAGTTTGAACTAGCTGAGATTAGCTGAGCCCAGAAGGCTGCCTGACCCACCTTCGCTCATTCCCCTGTGATCATTCTGGAAAACAAGACCTGTCTCCTCACTGCACAGCGACACGCAATATTAAAATTGCTCCTCTAATCTTTATGCGATTGCCTTCTCCCTGATAGAAATATTGCCTCTTGCTGAGTATTTATTGTCCGCTTCTCTCCAAAGTATTGACTTTATGTAACAGTTTGATATACATCAAATCCTTTACGGATTTAATAAACTCCTCTGGTCAGCCTTCTGCTGTGAACACAATGAGATTTATGGTCGTCTTGGTGTAAAACCCTTTTTCCTTGAAATTTTCTACTTCCAGATATCAAAAGATAAGAAGGGAAGCATTTATCATCTTTGAAATCTTACCCCATGTCTGCCTACTGGGTATTAGTCAGAAATGACTAGTGGTTTAAGGACTCAAATATGACAAATGCTTGACTACCGAACAGCCGAGGCTGGGGGACGGGGGGAAACAGGATCCTTTTTTAAAAAAAATTTCTTCCTCTTTCTTTCAGAAAGGATTTTTCTTTGCAATTAATCACTAGAGAATGTGGGACAGAAAGCAGCCTGATTCGAGTTGGAAGCATAACCTTGGGAGGACTTGACTAAAAGGTTAACAAGCTGAGTCAATTCAGGGAGCATTTGGCAAGTGTGCCTGGGTGGCAGGGGTATGAGGACACAGGAGGGCACTTGTGTGTCACCTAGTTCTTCCTCTGAATCCTTCCAGCCCTTTTTGTCTCTCCCCAGTATAGGATCACTGGCTTATATCTCTCTTAGACTGAATTGAACACGAGCAGGATTGGACCAGCCGACGTCTTTACTGCCTGGAGAAAAACGAGACGGCAGGAGTGTTTTCACCTAGTGAACAAATGAGTGAATGAACCAATGAATGAATCTGACCCAGACAGAAAAGGTCAAGACAGGAGCAGAAAGACCATGGAAGAAGCTACTGAAACATATCGGTATTTGTAATTCTCCTTAATCTCAAAAGAAACATTCTAGAAGGAAATATAACCTTAACAAGCAGTTAGAGGGGATGAAGATGAAGAAGCCTCTTAAACGTTCTCAGTGTTTCTTTGAAGAACTTATAGGAAAGTGGAGAAGAAATAGGAAAGAGATTTATTGAGTCTCAAAGCCTCCCGTTAAAATTAAATGCGGTGAGAAAAGTGGGTTTCCACATTTAATTGTCTTTCTCACAGTAACTGTGTGTCAGTCTTTTCTAAGAGCCTATTAATTCTGTAATTTAGTGCGGCGAGAACAGAGATCGACAGAGCCAGCGTGGGTTTTTTTTTTTCTCTCCTCATTGACTAGCTGTCATCTGGCATGAATGTTAGGGTGGCTTTCTCCTTGAACACTCTAAATACCCCCAAATTAAAAAGTTTTTACAGTCAGTTTAATAAAAAAAAAATTGCTTGCACATCAGTTAGCAAAAATAGGGTCTGTGACACTGTATGTTATGATTTTAATTACAGCTAAAAATAACCAAGCTTGCTGGAAGAGCCCTGTGGAAGCCAAGTCCTGGACAAAGAGAGAATTCAAGTGTGGCTCTCCCGTGTGGTGGAAACTGCTTTGCTTTAATAAAAAAAAAAAAAAAAGTGATTTATTAGTGTGGCCCCAAAACCCGCTGAGTGAGCAAATGTGTGCATTTGATAAATGGCTGGGTTCGCCATGCCCCACCTGTCTCCCCTATAAAAGGTATGGCTGTGGACATTGTCTGGTCCTGTGTTTAATTAGGACCTCCAGCAGGACAAATTCCTTTAGAGAAAGGGAGTTCAGCAGCCCAGGGCTGCCGGCAGGCGGGGCCTCTGTGACACATGCAGGGCCTGGCAGCAGGTGTGAGTCCATGGACACACACAGCCATGCTTCCACTTGCAGAGACCTCGCTGGTCTGGTCTGGTCACACTCTCCACACACTACCTGGGGAGTAGCACTAATCTGATGTAGGAGAAATACAGGATGTTGGTGAAGAAAGACATCCAGCCCTGCCTCCATCACTGTTCTGCTGGACATTTAGGATTCATTTTTATGTAAAGTATGAGATAAGGATCTGGAATTTATTCTGTTCTAAATGGATAACAAATTGCCTGACATCATTTTTTTTAACGTCCCTGCTTTAGGATACCTCCTTTATGGTAGGACAAATTTCCCTGTAAACTTGAGTATTTGCAAATCCTCTTTTCTATTCCATGAACTTGCTGGTCTATTTATGTGCCAGTGTGTTTTCATTATTTTTGTAGCATCATAATTACATTTGTAAACTCATAGCAAGCACAATTCTAAAGAGCCAATGTTATGGCACTTCTTTGCATAAAAAATTTGGTGAAAAATAATAGATGGAGAAAAGCAAGAGAAACATAATCAGAAAGTCCCCAAGAGGAGTTCTCTGGTGGGGGGAGGGGAGAGAAAGGACCTACAAGGAAAAGGCAGGGGCGTTAACAGTAATGCTCTTGTCCCACTGCTTAGGGAAGGGGCCAATTCTCAGGTGTCTGTTTCATGGGTTTGTATTATTATGATTTATGACCAATATTATATTTAGTTTTTGATACACCAATTGTTTCCTTTTAACCAAGAATGATAGTGAAGGAAAATTTCTGGTTCAAGATGGGCAGACTAAGTCAAAGCTAAAATCCCAACTTTCTGTTCCAAATTTTTCTAGTGTTGAGTAAAAACATGCAATCATACTGGAAAGTGGGGAAGCAATATATCTGTAGTTTTTAAAGCAAAGTTCCTTTATAAAAAGGGAGGGCAGATGCTAAAACTACACTGCACACCCTCCTCCCAGACTGCAGGCCAGAGGCATGCCTCCCAGTGGCAGCCAAGGACTGAAGCCACCTCAAGATAACACCTGTCCACTCCAGATAACACCAAGGCCTTCCGGAACCTGAGTGCCAGCTGGGATAACAACTGGACATGGGTGGTGGCCAGGCCCAGTTTGGGACCCAGCATGTGAACTCACAATGAGGAGGCACAAAGCTGCTAAGGAAAATAGCCCCCGTGAAAGGGTGATCACAAACTCCACAACCAAAATCATTCATGTTGGAGGGAAAGGAGATCAAACAGAACATTCGGAGAAGGATGACGGAACAATTATCATAATAGATTTAAAGAGGTCAAGAAGGGAATCACAACCACGACACAAGAGATAACATGATGGGATGAAAAAGGAGGTGTCCGTGAAAAGGAACCAATTAGAAATCTCAGCAATGAAAAAGAGAGCTAATGAAATTTTAACACGCAATAGAGAAACTGACCAGAACGCTGAACATAGCCAAAGACTGAAATTGGTAACGGGAAGATCAAACGGAGCAGAGTAGAAAGGAGACAGATTAAAGAAAAGGAAAGGAAAGTTGAGACATGAAAAGCAACTCCCAAACCTCCTCGGTGGGTCTGACGGGAGTTTCAGGAGGATCAACAGAAGTAACAGAGAGTCAGCGCTTGAAGAGGTAATAGCTGAGGTTTTCATGGAACTTAAGTAAGATAAGAGTTTATGGATCTAAAATTCTACCAAGCGCTGAAGGATAAATAAAAAAAAAATCCATACCTGGATCTATGATGGTAAAACTCCAGAACATGAGGGATCAAGAGGAAATCCTTAAAGGTGCTTAGGAGAGGTTTTGCTAGAAAGGCACGAGAAGCAAGCCTCCTTCAGAGATCACAGAGCTGGGTCGTTTAGCCCAGTGAGCACTGCAGTGACCGGCCTCAGCTTCATCACTTCTACCTGGGTGGCTGCCAGCCTGTCACTTTGCCTCAGTTTCCTCCTCTTTAAAAGAGAGGAGCTACTACAAATTGAGTATCCTTTATCCAAAATGCTGGAGACTATAAGCATTTTGGATCTCAAATGTTTTAGATTTTGCAGTGTTTGAATTACGCTTGCTGGTTAAACATCTCTAACCTTAAAAACCCCAAATCTGAAATGCTCCAGTGAGCATTTCTTTTGAGCATCACGTTGACACTCAGAAAGCTTCAGATTTAGGAGCATTTGGGTCTTGGATTTTCAAATAAGGGATACTCAACCTAAAGTAACTTCTCTTATAAGGTTGCAGTGAGGATTAAATGACTTACTCCGCACGAAGCCCTTAGAAGAATTCCTGCGGCCAGAGTACGAGATTGAGAAATGTTAGTTTTCATTAGGCACATTTGTTTTTCTTGTTGTCAAATTTCTCCTAAGCAAACTGTAAGTGGAGAGACGAGGAGGCTTAGTGCCAGCCGTACCTGTTGATGAGGGAGGCCTTTATAATGGGCTAAGAGAAAGACAAAACAGGATCTGGGTGTGCAGCTCCTATGAGGGGGGAAGCCTCCGGATCCTCATTTCATCTTTTGAGACCTTGAGATAAGCCATAATATCATCAGCATTCAGAAGAAACAACTAAGAAGCTAAGGGATTTTCTTGAGTTCCTTAGCTAGAAATAGCAGAGCCAGTGGACCTAGAACTCACTGACCACCCCCCCCCCCACAAAAAACCATGCCCTTGCTAGCCTAATGGGAAGACAAATGCTGGGATGCCAGGATGCTGGGCTTAAGTCTGGTCTCACCCCCTTTGGCCTCAGAAAATTAGTGCTACCTTAGAGCAGGAAGAAAATAAACCATCCTGATTTCTTACAACAGCTTCAATAACCAACATGACATTGTGAAGGACGTGCCAATATTTGTAATCTCCCCTGACATGTTGTTAAGTATTTATAGAAACATTTTCTCCTGGCCCTGCTTAAGGAAAATACTGTATCTAATTTCCTCTGGAGACATGTGCTAGGGGAAATCAGAAAGATAATCTGTCATCATAAGTAGCAATAAATAGTCACCCTGAAAGAGTTGCTTGTTTAGCAAAGTTGCTTGAATATTAACAGATTTTCTTTTCATCTTGCCTCTGTGGGGATAAGTTCATGACTTGGGAAGGTGCTGAGTTCCAGAGATGGGGGAGGAGGAAGGTCAAGGAGGGGCAGTCACTCCTGTGCTGAGCGTGCAGATACAGGATAAGCATGGGGAACCACAGACAATGGGAAGAAGATGGTATCCCAGTTACAAGGGAAAAAGCTCTCTGGGGACCCCAGACATCAAGAGTACCAGAGCTCTTGGGCATTTCTCTTTCAGATGAAATGTGATCTCCCTGAACTGAAGAACCAGAAAATACAGGCTCCAATTTTTTCTTCCACTGAGTGACATTCTGTTCCCCTCTCTGGGACTCAGTCTTCCTTATCTGTAAAATGGAGTAAGAGACTAAAGCAGGTTATCAGGGCGGACTGTTTTTTGCTCTTTTAGGAAGAGCCTGGAAAGAGCTGATAGCAAATGGGGTCTCCCAATATCTTGACAAGTTAGAGATGCTCCTGCTACAACAAGATTAGCAGCAGCACCAAGAAACCTTTTTCTCTCTGGACCCCTCTTCTCTCAACTTTCCCCAGTTGCAGCTCCCATGCTAATCCACATTGGCAAACTCCAGCATCAAAGCAGATAACCCCAATGAACAAAAGTTACTCAGGGATCAGTGACTAATGAAAAGCAGAGCCTGAAACAGAACCCCCCCAGGCCCTGCTCAAGGATGGTTTGAGAAGCCAAAGGGCATGAGCACAAAATATACAAAGGAGGGGGGCACAGATCTCAGGGCTCAGGGGTCTCAGGCACCTTTAGCCATGGAAGCCATGAGGAGTTTCCCATCAGTCCTGCTGCACCTGAGCCTGGGATTCTCTCTACAGAATCACAGGAAATCTGGATTAAGGTGGTGGCCTGGATCATCTTATTTAACTCCCCATTTCCCCCCTGGGAAAACCGAGAGCTGGTTGACTTTCCCAGGAGGCTCCAGAATCATGGCATAGTAATCTCTCATAGAACTACAGAAGAAATCACAGGGTCCAGAGGTTGAAAGCATGCTGAAGGAAATCTAAATTCCACAAGCTGTCTGTTTAAGGGACCTGATGAATATGTGGGCTTAGGGAAAGAATTCTGCTTCTTTGCAGCACCACCTGGCATCACTGAAAGATTTCCATTTTACTAGAAGAAGTAGTAGCTTACAGACAGCCTTGCTAGTTATTTTGCACGGTTGTGCATTTTGTCTCAATTCTACAATTTGAAAGAATGTCTTACTTCCCAAGCAGTAATGTCCTGGGGACCTGGAGTTTATAACAAAAGCCATCTTTTGAGCAAACACATCTTGCATTTATAATGACTGGCCTGTGACTGGACTGTTGCAGCTTCTGATGAAAGTTCAGCTCATGAATAATCTGCAAGCAGAGGGCTTGACCTCAGGATCTGCAGACCACAGAGAAGCCATGTTGCCAAGGGGGTACCAAACGACACCTCACAGGCCACCCCGGCTTAGCCTGCAGAAGATAGCATCTTACCTTCTGTAGCTAGAGGGGTACAGGATGCCATTCCAAAATGAGGAAGGCCTCTTTGAAGGGGGTGTGCTAAAGATATCCAGGAAACATAGGAGCACATGACATCATGATACTTGGGCACATGATTCATAACCGTCCGGAGGGGAACCAATCCATTGGTGTGGCTGGGCTAACTGGAGTCTTCTTTGTAGGAAGTTTAAATTAGCAAACACTCTAATCATTCTCTGAAGAATTATGAATTGGGAGGTCATGAAAAAACCAGGTTAACCACATCTGAGCCAGGCAAAAGTAGAACAGGAAAAAAATCAGGCTGAAGATAGAAGAGTGAAAGATTCACAGAAAGAAACAAAATCAGAGGCTACCAAGCAATGAGGTCAAGTGGTGGCCTTGTGTCCGGATGGGTTTCCTGCCATGGAGCAGGTGGCACAAAGGCAACACCCTTCCACCCTGTGATTCTGTAACACCCCCAGCCAATCAATCCCTGCCTTTTGCTACAATTGCACTGAGGATCTTTTCACTGTTCTTGTAATTTCAAGGCTATCTTTACACACTATCTTTCAACATTACGCCATGATCACACTGTTGAGTCTGTCCTCTCATGGCAGGCAAGCCTTTTGGGAAGGAATTAGTTCACACCATTGGAAAGAGCTCAACTTATTTCTCAAAATTTCAAGAAGATCTTGAGATACTGGAAGGAGAGGAAGTCCAAAGGGATAAAAGATTGGCTACCAAAAATATGGTCCTCAGAAATGATGGGCCAGTGAGTTGGGGTCAGCAAAAACCCAGTACAATGTATATGTTATAGGCTAGGGTTGTTTTTCTATGGTTGAAAGGTGAGGGAACGTTTCAGTGAGATACCTACCGATTTGGTGGCCAATTCAGATATATACTAGGAATGTTTAATCACACACACACACACACACTGTTCAATACAGTTGTTCTTATTTACAGTTTACATTTGTTTCACTTAGTGCTTATAGGACAGCAGTTCCAAGAGAAAGCCAAGACCCCCAGATTAACAGAAAAGGAAGAGCCTCTATGGCCCTAGAGCCCCACAGTAATTTAGACTCCTGTGATGAAAATGTATGGATGTCAGGTTAGTCTTTTCCCAGCTGTCTGAGCAAAGGTCCCCAATCCTTTCCCCTGACAGACAGAGTCATAAGATCCTCACTTTCCTGGCGATGACTTCATTCCCTGGCTCAGCTGCATCAGGGTCTCTCCCACCAGCCTCAGCTCCAGACTTGTTAGGAGTGGGGAGGAGGGACAGGAACCTGCAGGGAATTGTAATTACTATAGGACAGAGCTGGGCTGATGGCCTCCCATGCACTCCTTCACTCAGTCCTCATAACAACTGTGAAAAATAGGGGCAATTATTATCCCCCACTTACAGCTGAGGAAAAAAAGACTTAGAAGAGTGGCCAGATTGCATGAAGTACCCCCACTGGACAGTGGCTAAGCCCAGGCTTCCCCCTGGACCCAGGTATGTTCTATCCCCACATTTTCTCTCTCTCTCTCTCTCTCTTTCTCTCATTTTTAGGAAGCCACACTTCAGCCTCCTAATTCCACTTGCATTCTCTCTCCCCAATATCCAATCGCCTCTGTTCTCCTTCTCAACATTTTCTTTAACGTAAATCCAGGTGATCTGAGTGGGCTCACTGACATTTAAGAGCCTCAGAATGTTTCTCAGAACCCATCATCAGATCATGGCCCCACCTCCTCACCATAATTTTGTTCCTAAATTATAGGCTTCTTCTGACACCCAAGATTTCCTCAAACTGACAGTTCATTTAAAAATACCCTTTAGCAGTCATTCTCTATGGCCATTATCAGAAGCTTGCGAAACTTCCCAAGGCATTGGCTTGAAATGACACAGAGTCATTTCGGCCTTTAGCAGCACAGGGAACACCTAAGCCTGGCCTCTTCTCTACCCTCGGTCCTGGGACTCTTCACCTCTCTCTCAACTCTGAGTACCTTAATAAGGAACCCAGGACCCAAGAAAACTCAGAACGGGTCCTTGAGAGTCATGGGTTATGAGACTCAAGTTCAAGGGCCAGGAGGAGGTCCAGTAACCCCAGGGCAGCACTGCCTTCAGCTCTAATCATGGTGTTGCAGACACATAAGACTAACGGGCTCTTCTAAGCCTTAGCTTGCCTCAAAACCCCTGTGTATATGCCTTTTATCCCATTTAGTATTTCCACCAACACCCTTGCCAGATAAAAAAATAAACAAAAAACATATCGGGAAAATCTTTCCTAAGCAGTGAAATAAGACCAACTAAAACATGAAAAATTGTCAGGGGAAATAAGCCTGTCACTGCTGGCAGATAAATCTCTTCCAAACAGTTCAAGCTGGGCAATTTCCATATAAGCCCAAGCGCCCTTCCTAATATTGCTTGGTTCTGAGACTCAGATTATAAAGGTCAATAAAAGCCTCGACTAAAAACCCTGTCTCTCCCTGAGTAGTGACTTTCAGGCTCATGGACTGTCCAGGGCTGGACAACAGTGTTGGGTCCAGCACATTTCAGCCAAGGGCTAGATGCTGGACTCACGAGCCTCATGGTCATTGAACGTTTAGCAGAGTGCCTGGCTCGTAGTCGATGCTTCATAAATGTTTGCCAAAGTACCTCCCAGGACTCCCATATGCTATTAAATGTAACTCCGAGCTGCCCTTGGCAAAATCCCAGCATCTTTTCCAAATGAAATAAAATGAGGGGACACAGGACATTTACAGAGTTATGGGCCATCAGCTCACCCAGGAGGGCCGCTTTATGGTCCAAATGTAAGCCTAAAAATCAACTTTTTCTGTAAAGGGTCAGCTAGAAAATCCTTTAGGCTTTTCAGGTCATATGGCCTCTGTCACAACAGCTCAGCTCTGCTGCTGTAGCTTGACGTTAGTCATAGATGACATAGAAAAGAACAGTGTGGCTGAAATTGGCTGCAAGCTGAATTTGGTCCACACGCCACATTGTCCTGGCCTCCCGCTCTAAATTGTTTGCAGCTATTCAATTCCATGGTGGCTGCTCCCAAACTCACCCCAGAGCATAAGATTTAATATATATTTATTTTACTTATTTATTTTTTTTTGGAGACAGAGCCTCAAGCTGTCCCTCTGGGTAGAGTGCTGTGGCATCACAGCTCACAGCAACCTCCAACTCCTAGGCTCAAGTGAATCTCCTGCCTCAACCTCCCAAGTAGCTAGGACCACAGGCGCCTGCCACAATGCCTAGCTATTGGTTGCAGCCATCATTGTTGTTTGACAGCCCGGGCTGGATTCAAACCCGCCACCTTAGGTGTATGTGGCTGGAGTCTTAGCCACTTGAGCCACAGGCACCGAGCCAAGATCTAATATTTAGACCAACCTCTAAGAATTTTAAATTTATAATCATGTCCACATGGGCCAGTAAGAATTTCCACACACCCAAATTAAAATCACCAAATTAAGTAATTCTCAAAATAAAAGTACATCCAGTAAGAATTGCCTTATGAGTCCAATTAGAATTACTGTATATTAACACTAGAAGTAATATATGTTTCATTTTATAAATGCTCTAATTTAAAGTTATCCGAAAGGTATATAAGGCAATCTTCAATTTTCCCATCCTGTAAACTCGAAGCCAACTAACCACTCTTTTATTTATTCATCATTCAGCAAAAAAAAAAATTTGAATTCTTGATATAAATTAGATTTTGTACTGGGTACTCAGCATAGAACCGTGCATACCACACATGAGGCCTGGAGGGGGCCATGGCCACAAATGTATACCTTATACACATGCATGATCCCTATGGTCCCAGGAAGATGGTGGCACTAAGGAAGGAATGGTCACCACCTCAGCTAGGGTGGGTCCAGGAAAACGCCAGGAAGAAGATTCCACAGGGTAGTGAAGGGTGTGGAAGGGCCCACAGGCAGGGAAGAAGGGAAGGGCGTGCCAGGCCTGGGAAGTCACCTGTGCAGAGGTGTGAAACTACATAGTGTGTGGGAACTCTGAGGAGCTTGGCAAGACTCAAGGACAAGCTGGAAGAAAGGAATGGGGAAACACAACTGCAGGCCCCAGGAAAGGTCTGAGTTGTAGAAAGCCATGCATGGAGCCCAGCTTTTCTCCTGGGGGAGAGGGAGCCCTAGGGGACAGTTCACTTTAGTTCATATTTGCCTGGAGATACATCTACGACTCTGGGGTCCTGGGGAGAATCCAAAAGCAAGAATATCCAAGAGGAGAATGGTGCAGTAGACTAGGAGAAGTCTGAGTTCTGAACAAGGGCCATAGCAAAGCCAATAGAAGGCAGGAGATGATATTTAAGAGGCAGAGCAACAGGACTTGGTGGCCATGCCCAGTTGCATTATGGGCTCCTGTCCTTCACCCCTTCTACCCACACCCTTTATCTTTGACTTTGCAGCTCCTCCCACTGAATGGTCAGAGTTTGGGTTCAGCCACGGTGTGATTTGCTTGACTAAAGGCAGAAGTAACACTGTGCTGTTCCCAGCCAGTGCCTTGAGAGGTTTTGTGCGTTTCTACAGACCTAGAAGAAGGAGAGACATGTGGGGCAAAGCCACCCCAGCCACACCCAGCAAAATAGATCTTCAAGTCTCAGTAGTAGTAACCATTGTTGTTTTAAACCATTGACTTTTGGGGTGGTTTATTACCCAGCAATAGTTAACTATAGCAGTGATCAGGCCTATAGGGGTGGGAGGAGCAAAAGGTGTCAACAATCAATTCCCCGATAGTTTTGTTGATGGGATAAATGGCGATGCAATTAATAAGATAGAGAAGAAAAAGGTTTAGGAAAAATGTCTAGTTCAGTCTCAAATAGGCTGAGCATGAGACGCTGACACCCAGCAGTAGAGCCCAGCAGTAGAGCATAGACAGGTTTTAGGCATGGGAGAGGGTTTGAGCTAGAGATAGAGTGTCAAGAAACATCAGTTCAAGAGAGAAGCTGAAGACATGGGAGCTGGAAGATGAGTGGGAGGAAAAAGTCGGCCAAGAATGAGTTTTTAAGGAACCCCCACATTTGTGGGTCAAGTAAAAGCTTTAAACTATCAGGCAAATGCACTCTTTCATCCTTCTCTATAACAGAATCCAGAATATAATAGATACTCAACATGTATTCTATGAAAGAAGTAATCAGTTGTTGAATGGATTGGCCAGATTATGGCCAGTTAATAAGAACTCTCACATGCCAGTTTTCTAAGTAAGTTGAAGCAGCCCCACATGACCTTGGCTTGTGAGTAGACAAAAGAAGGTGAAAAATAAACTTATTGCAGAGTGAGTCAGTAGCATGGTATTTGTTCCATTACTCTATTCAAAAGCAAAGGTTAGGTATTGTGCAGAAAAGAGTTAACATAGTAAGGCTGAGGCTACTATCCTTAGAAAAGCCTGCTTGAAAAGTTGGCTGTTGGCTGGCATCTGGGAATTTGAATGGTGGACAGTTCTTTATACTGATGTAAAGCTTTCCTGAAATAACAAGTGTGTAACCATTTGTACAAACAATATGATATCTACTGAACACCTGCTTTCCTTCTGGAAGCCTAGGACTTTGGTACACACTAGACAGACAGTGCCTAGTCACCATCTCTCAGTAAATACCCTCGGCAATGGGATCCCAGCGTGTTTCCCTGATAGGCAACATTTCACGTGTGTTGCCAGAACTCATTGCTGAAGGAATTAAGCATGTCCTGTGTGACTCTACACAATACCACTTTGGGAATCTGACACCTGGTTTTCTCCAGACTTCACTCCATGTGTCTCTTCCTTAGTTGATTTTTCTTTGTATCCTTTTGCTGTAATGAACCATGGTCATAAAGACAACATATGAAGTCTGACCATGAACTTCGAGAACTCATCTTAGAAAAAGTGCTACATCCCTCATTGCTAAGTATCACTATGGTTACCTTTGAAATACAATCCTTAGGAAACTCTTAGGCAGAGACATCAGTGCCTAGTCCACCCTTCAAAGCAATTCTTTTTCTGGAATGGCCATCAGAGCTGTCATGGTAATTACTTTTGATGGGTGAAGGTCATCAAAATGTCTTTCTTTCAATAGTTCCTTTATCTTCAAGTAAAGAAAAAAGTCATTGGGGCCCATATCAGGTGAGCAGAGAGAGTGTTCCAATACAGTTATTTTTTTACTACCTAAAAACTCCCTCAGAGACAATGTCATGTAAGCTGGTGCAGGAGCTGTATCACAACAGAGCTGCTGGCGAAAAGTTTAGGTTATTTTCATCTAACTTTTCCACCCAGCCTTTTAGCACTTTCAAATAGTAAACTTAGTTAGCTATTTGTTTAGTTGGTATAAAATCATAATGAACAATCCCTCTGATATCAAAAAGATGAGCAACACTGTTTTGACTGTTGATTTGGACAGACGGAACTTTTTAATTGTGGAGAATTGGCTGACTTCCATTGTGCACTTTGATACTTTGTTTCAGGGTTATATTGGCATACTCATGTTTCATCAACAGGGATAACACAGCCCAAAACTCCATTTCGCCTCTCCAAAAGGTCTTGACAAACTCTTGACTTTCCTTTGCTTTTGTTCATTGGTGAGCAACTTCAGGACCATTTTTGCACACACTTTCCTCATGCCAATACTTTCAGTTGAGATTTTCCTAACTATTTCTCTATCGATGTTTACTTGGTCTACTATGCCTCTCAAAGTCAGCTGATGATTTTGGCACATAACTGAACAAATTTTTGCATTGTTTTAATTGGTTCTCCTTGTTACTGGCTGCCCTGACCTCTCTTCATCAGTGACACTTACTTTCTCTCTCCTCAGAAGAATGTTTAATCCATTTGTACACTGCCATTTTCTCCATACCCCACAAACTTAGAGTAATGTGTCCTTGATTTCACTTCTGCTCTTGCTACATTTAACAAGAAATGTAATGTTTGTTTGTTGCTCTAATTCAAGCTCCTACAGCAACAAATGTCCTTCAACATTCTCACTATGGCAAGCATAAACACACAACAGTAATGAATGCCACTCAGCAAGACACTGCCACATGTCAACACGAACACAACTGTGAGACACATATTATCAAGGTTATGAAAACTTACTGAGCTGTTTATACAGTGCTGCTAATGTAAGTACGTGTCGGCAAGTTCACGAACTTTAATTGTCAGACCCTTGTATGCTGAGTCTTGGGAGTGCCTCTAGCAAATCAAATTGGGTGATGATCTTGGGGACCTCTGACAAGATGTCAAATGTTAAACAGACATATCATGTTTAACATTCATTAGGCAAACGGGCTGAAAACCACCAATCCCAAATTCAGCAAACATAGTTTTTTATCCTAATTAAATAACTTGTACACCACCCCTTTTGGCCTTACCCATACAGAAATTTATATAATCCAAATTAATATGTAAAATTTATTTTTAAATTTATAAATCTCAGAAGAGCAAATTGCAGAGACAGATTATATTCATTTCTATATTTACTTGCCTTAGTATACTAATCGGTGGGTATCTCCACTCATTGCATCTGGAAGTCTAGCTCATTATTTTCCATCCATGGGCCACAGACCACAATAGAGCCTTGAACTCACTAGGATACTAAATATTTCTCTGTACATAGAGAAATTCTGACATAGTTTAATTTGTATTTTCTAACTCTCATCTCTTATATAGATACACAACTATTTTTCAAATGTATATGGGTGCTTGAGGTTAATAAAACGTGAATCGATTTAAAAGTACAGATGCATTTGCAGTGATGAACGTGGCTATATATAATTCTATGAAATGAAATAAAATTATGTTATAGCCCAGGAAAACAACGTAAAGGGATACTAGCATTTCAGAAATGGCAAAACAATTTTTGGAAAATATAGACAGGATCTGATCTGAAATGAAGTAAAACTGGAGGAAAGCAGATACACAAAAAGATCACTCTAAAGGGAGAAGCTGCCCCAGGTAGTCCAAACTCAAAGGCATTAAATAGAAGAAGAGAGAGTGGACCCTGATCATCCAGAGAGGGCAGCACCAGGGCAGCCAGACGAGTCAGCCCTTCCTCTCCCTGAATAGACAGTAATGAGGTTGAGAGTGTCAAGCTGTGTCCATTGTGGCCACTGAGGCCCTTGGACCATGATGATCACCAAGAAGGATGGGAGCCTGTATACCCAGAAATACAAGCTCTGGGCCAACCCTCCCTACTAAGCGCTTCCCACCCCTCCTTCATGATCATCACAGGCAGACCTGGGAAACACACAATGCAGGTATTCCCAGATGTGAGGACACAGCAAAAATTCACCAAGTGTTTATGGAAAACCAACACTGTTAAAGAGTGAAATCAAACCCAACAGACTGATGAACTATAGCTAATTGGCACTCAGAGCAGGCTTTCAAAGAGGAATAAAGTTATCTTCTTAAAATTAATTTGGAAATCTAACCATAGACCCCATTACCTCTTTTAAGAAGAGTTGAGAATGTTGGGGACCTAAACACTTCCCGTTCCTCCTCCTCCTCTTCCTTTCCTTCTAAAACAACAGGTCTACCTGGCCCCGCCACAAGAGTTCCCCTGGCAAGACCCCAGAACCTTCCAGCAACTGTGGAATCTTCCTCCCCATGCCCAGCATAAAAACAAGTCTCCAACCACCTTTGGTATAGGTGCCATCTTTGCTAAGGTGGTCTTTGTCCCCTTTCATTAAACTGGCCTGAATCTCTAAAAAAGAATTAATTAAATAGCTGGAAAATTAAAATTTTGTTCATCAAAAAAAAAAAAAACCTTCAAGAGTAATACACTAAAATATTTTCTTTCTAGACTTAAATAGTAATAGCATAAAATACCAAAATAAGAAATACCAAAATACAACAAAATCATGGACTTGATCAGTAAAATCAAAGCTGTCTTTTTAAAAATACCAATAAAATATACAAATCTCCAGTAGTTGCAAAGAAGAAATAAGAGAAAAGGCAAAACAAATAACATTCAAAATGAGAAATTATGTCTAATTTTGGATATGGAAAAGGCTTTCTAAAGTATAAGAAAAAAACTAAAAACTTTACTCAATATAGTTTTGTATCTATATAAAATACATTATTTCCTTGGAATAACCTAAATGTATTCAAGCAGAAACAGAAATTCCAAATAGACTAATTGTGGAAGAAATTGAAATAATAGTCAACAATTACACTCCAGACAGTTACCACTACATAAAGATTTGGAGACCAGTTATACAAAATCTTGAATAAATAGAAAATTCTTAGCCCTCATAACAAATTCCCCAAACTACAGATGTTGGCATGGATGCAGAGAAAAGGGAACACTTCTGCACTGATGGTGGGAAGGCAAGCTAATACATTCCTTTCGGAAAGGAATTTGGAGAACACTCAGGGATCTAAATGTAGACCCCTGTTTGATCCTGTAATTCCTCTACTAGGTATATATCCAAAAGACCAAAAATTACAATATGGGGAGGGGGTGGGGAAGGAGAGGGGAGAAGGGCGGTTGGGTGGTGGGAGGGTGACTGGAAAGATCACCTATATATCTGTCTAACAAGGGTACAAGTGAACTTTTCTAGAACTAGAATATAAATGTTTTGATATAATGACTAAGCAAATGACATGAAATTTATGTTAACCAGCTTGATGAAAGTATTTCAAA
>CAUYQV010150075.1:0-10424 GCA_963574575.1 Galagoides demidoff | reverse complement strand
GCTGGGACCACAGGCGCCCGCCACAACGCCCGGCCATTTTTTGGTTGCAGCCATCATTGTTGTTTGGCGGGCCCGGGCTGGGGATTCGAACCCGCCACCTTAGGTGTATGTGGCTGGTGCCTTAGCCGATTGAGCCACAGGTGCCGAGCCCATCTTAGTGTTTCACATCAGCTTTCCTCAAACATCCCCACATCTTCTCCCACTGTTGTTTCATTGAAAAATAGAAGCAATCAAAATGAATGCAACAACATCTCAGCCCCCTGCTAACTGCCTGGTATGCTGTGCCCATCCTCATTTCTGTGAATGTGCTCAGTGTCCATACTTCCCTCTCACACGCTTCCATCATTAACAACAACAAAGGCAACATTATCCTACATCTTAAAATCTGATCTCAGATCGTTTTTCTTCTCACACATTTCTATCAAAAGAAACTATAACATCCTTCATCTTAAAATACATTCCTTTTCTGACAATCTCATAGGAATTTTAATAGCCACCTCTAATTCCTTTTTCTCATCTTGCTTTTGCTTGTCACCACCACTGACCCACTCTGGCAGCCCTGCATCATCTCCACACCCACCAGCACAGCTGACACCCCAAGATGCTTGCTCCCTGGCTTAGAGGCCCCAGTCTCCACCTATGCTGTCTTTTGCTACCTCCCTGTCCCCTGAAATGTACGTACAGGCCGTGTGGGTGCTCAGCCCTGTGATTCTGTCCAGTCAGCCCCAGCAACCTCCCACTGGCTTTGGCACTCAGGCCAGCCCCTCCCCCTCAAACAGAGTCTCATAAAAGATGTGGAAATCTAAAGTCTAATGTCTAAAACTAAGCTATTCACACATTCCCAGCCCCAAATCTGTTATTTTTTTTTTTTTTTTTTTGAGACGGAGCCTCAAGCTATCCCCCTGGGTAGAGTACCATGGATGGCATCACAACTCATAGCAACCTCAACTCCTGGGCTCAAGCGATTCTCCTGCCTCCGCCTCCCAAGTAGCTGGGACCACAGGCGCCCGCCACAACGCCCGGCCATTTTTTGGTTGCAGCCATCGTTGTTGTTTGGCGGGCCCGGGCTGGGGATTAGAACCCACCACCTTAGGTGTATGTGGCTGGCGCCTTAGCCGATTGAGCCACAGGCGCCGAGCCCCCAAATCTGTTCTTAACCAAGCCAGTACTCTGCTGTCACCACTCAGGTGTCCCTAAGTGTTCAGCACTCTACCTTTTATCCACTAGTAAGTCCTGTTCACACCATTTTCTAGACATCCAGACTCTAGTTACCACCCCCCATCAAGTTCAGTCAGGTCTGAGTTTCTGAATCCTGGCCACTACCCACAGCTGCCAGCTGATGTCCCTACCCCAGCCCTACCCTGCAGCTTCTCAGGGTTGGCTATATCACGATGCTGCTCTCCTGGCTGCCCACTTTATGTGGAAGAATGAGCCCCCACACCCAGACCTGTTCCTTCATGTCTTCCCTTCTTCCTTCTCAGCCCTGTCCAGCCACAGTGAGCTGGTGGGTCCTCCTGGCACCTCAGAGTGTCTGTATACAGCACATTCTCAGATGCTTTTCTCACAGATGAGTGTCATTCCCTCACTTTAGGCTTTTGCTCAACTGCTACCTTACCCTTAAGGCCTTCCCTGATCACAAAAAGAGGGTGCACAATTTCTTCATTAGAAGAACCTCAGTAGAATGAGAATTTGTGTGGGACTCTGTGATTGTTAACAGCAGGAATCATTAGAAAGCTGCTGCTCAGTCCACACTTAGCATGGTCTGACATTTGTTTCTTTCCCTACTGGAATGCAAACTCCAGAACAATGAACAGTTCCTGGCACACCCTAAGTATTCTAAGTATCCTCCACACTCAGTGGAGGAACAAATTATAAAGAACCTAATCTGGACTTAAGTGTTGTCCTTTCTACTTACCACTCCCTATAGGCAGTTCCACTAGCAATTTCCAAGGCAATTTCTAAAAAAACACATTAAGGTTTACCATGCAAATAGCACAACTTTCACTGACACACAGGGCTCTCAAGGGCTGTGTGCACGAGCTATGTCGCGTGCAGCCTCTGCTCTCCTGCTGCTCCTTGCTTGCGAAGTACACAGCTTTGTGAGTTCAGACAAGTGCTTCAGGCAGTACCTTTTGGAGGCTCCACAGGGCAAGAGTGCAGAGGAAGAGCTGTTGCAGATATAATTAAAGGCCAAACCACACACTGTCGTACAGATTTTAATAGGTGTTCCGATTAACTCATCACAGTAATCATGTTTACTGTAATGATATGCAGCTTTACTACGCTAGTATAAATAAAAACACATAAATACAGCTCTAGGCAATATCACAAGATTAACAAACTAAGCATTCCTCATGAACCAAAACTGGGAACAATTATTAATAAAAAGAGATGCTGACACCCTTGCCCATTCTCATCATACCTTCTCAAAAAGGGTACTCAAATAAGGCGCTATACTTACTCTATCGGTCAAGTAATATGCCAAGCAGCCAGGCACAATGGCTTCATGGCCTCCACTCTTTCATTGTTTGGCTGAAAAGCAGACACATCTCAACATATCAAAGGAAAAACTGGGACAGTAACACCAAAGAAAACCAATGAGTGCATCAAAAACACGGCACTTTCCTGTATTTCAGCAGTAAGACACACCAGGGGTAGAAATGTACCCAAATAAAAAAAAAAAAAATGAATGCTTTGCTATCCACCCTGAAATGTTAGTCTCTAAAGCAGGACAGGCAAAGAAAATAAGACCTGGAACCAAAAGGGAAATGTGGAAAATAAAACCCATGTGGCACCTAATGTTCAAAGCTATCTGGGAAGAAACAGGCTTCTCCTCCGTAGGCTCCTAACTCACAATGAGTGGCCACGTTGCTCAGCAGCCATGCTGAGGAAGAAGAATGGCAGGAGAAAGAACTGTCTAGAAAAGGCTTTATTCTGGATGCCAAAAGCACTCTGAATAGTCTGTGAAGAAAACCTGAAGAAAGTTTTTGGCTGTCAAGTCTACCAAAAGAGGGAAGTAATGAGGACAAAAGTACTATAATTTAGGGCAACAGCACAGCTAAGAGTGTTTCATGATATTCCCAACACTTTGCTCAACTCTCGATCGTCATTCTTATGTGGCTTCCTGACCTTAAATGTCTTCAGGATCTTACAGATCTTATGTGATAGGTACATAGATAAATGTAAAAACTGCTCATTGCTGGACAGTGCCTGTGGCTCAGTGAGTAGGGCGCTGGTCCCATATACCAAGGGTGGCAGGTTCAAATTCAGGCCCCGGCCAAACTGCAACAAAAAATAGCCAAAGTGTTGTGGTGGACACCTGTAGTCCCAGCTACTCGGGAGGCTGAGGCAAAAGAATCGCCCAAGCCCAAGAGCTGGAGGGGGCTGTGAGCTGTGACACCACAGCACTCTACCAAGGGTGACAAAGTGAGACTGTTTTCAAAACAAAAACAAACAATCAGTGCCAGTCGTGGTTTTTAAGAAAATGTCTGCAAAAATTCATTTCCCTTTTAAAAATGGATAATCACAAAATATTTAAGGCCAGTTGAGTAAACTGCCTTTGCTAATTGTGAATTACGACTATGATTAATAACAGACATTCCCAGCTTGGCGCCTATGGCTCAAGTGGCTAAGGAGCCAGCCACATACACCCAAGGTGGCTGGTTCGAATCCAGCCCAGGCCCGCCAAACAACAATGATGGCTGCAACCAAAAAATAGTCGGGTGTTATGGCGGGCGCCTGTGGTCCCAGCTACTTGGGAGGCTGGGGCAGAAGACTCTCTTGAGCCCAGGAGTTGGAGGTTGCTGTGAGCTGTACTCTAACACGGCACTCTACCCAGGGGGACAGCTTGAGGCCCCGTCTCAAAAAAAAAAAAAAAAGACATACCTAAACATTCCAGTGCATTTTTAAATTATCCTGCAAAAACTGCAGTGCTGATACTCAACCATCACTGAGCACTTCAAATATGGGACCTACTCAAGAGGCAAAGGCTTCGTTCAGAACAAAATTTTATTGGCTACCCTTGCAATTTGATTATTTTCATTTCTTTTTAAATGGTTAACACTATTTAACTTTTGGTTTTAGTCTGCAAGTAATTTGTAGTGTTTCATCTTTTCAGGTAGTAGGTCGAAGACATACTCCATGGAAGGCAGTGAGAAATGAGAGGAGGCCTGTGCATTCAGTGGCCACAGAAAAGTAACCATGGCCTGTTCTTAAACCCTTGTTCCCATTGTAAACTTTGTTCATATCTCCACATTGGTAACTCTGAATTAGTCTATAAATGTCACATTAAAAAGGTAAAACTATTTAAGTGCAATATTAACTGATCTGTATTTTATAAATTTTAATCCATAAAAATATAAATAAGAATGGTAAATTTTTAAGAAAAGAAATTATACATTAGTGCAAGTTATGAATTACATTTCTTCTTCAGTGTCAGCAATAAAATACTGTAAGGAAAGAAAAGAATGATTGATCTAATTTTAAGAAAAAAAATTCCAGTGTTTTAACATGCAGTTAATTATCAGATACAGAGCTAAACAGAATACTTCCTTTTCTTTACTGTTGAGGCAGCAGCATTTTGTTTAATTATGCTGAACAGCACTTGTATATATCGTAGTAGTTTTAGAAATAGAAAATTTGCATAAGACCAAGTCACATTATCCATTAAGTCTGAGAGAAAAAAAAAAACTTTATCCTTGAAAATCAGGGTTCATTGTTTTTGATTCTGAATCACACAGCACACAGCTGAGAGATCGAGTTCATGCTTCACTCGAGACTTCACCTGCCTTATCAGCCTTTGCTGTGGGGCATGGCACTGTCCCAAGCATTTAGTAGTGGCACTAACCATATGGCTAATGCACAAGGAACACTCCCTTCTTGTGATGGAGACTCTGTAAAGTCACAGTACATCTCAATATGAGAAAGGACTGTCTCAAAAGGGCACACCTATTTGAAGAGGCTTTGTTACAGATAGAGAGAAAGAGAGACAAAGGGAAAGGCTCTTTTGGAATGTAAAAGGTAAAGCTTAACTATACAATTCATGAATTAAACATAACAGTTTTGATAAAAAAGAGCAAGACCTTGCAGTTTTATAGATGGCTCAATTCAAAGTGATCCCTCCAGAGATGTGGACCAGCCTGGTCACTGTGGTGCTGTGGTGCTGGCCAGTGTGCAGACTCAGCTCTCTGGGGCGTGGTGTCTCTGGGTGTGGCCTGCACTGCCAGGCACAGGTCCCCGTGCAGAACACCAGGAGGCCACTCGCTGCAATCCAAACTGGATACTGGGAAATACCTCACTTCTTTCCTTCTCTCTCCTCTCCCTCCCCAAACAACTCCTCCATCCCACCAGCATTACTTGCTGCAAAAACCTGGCTTTTATATTTCCTTTTTTTTTTAAAGGAAGGAAAACTGCGGATGACTCCCTCAGGTTAAAGAGTTGTGCTATTCAACAAATGAACTTCCTCTTCCGTCTCTTCTCTCTCTTCTATGGGATTCAGTTGAACATTATTGAAGCGGGGTCTTGGTTTGCCGTCTGGGCCATATGCCGGAGGATATCTTTTTTTGTTATAATGCCAAGGAGGCGCCTGGAAGAGACAAACAGAAGACTGCCATTAAAATTGGGGGCAGGGGAGAAGCTTAAATCTATAGCTAAACCCTCTGTGTAGACAGGAAGAGAGCAAAGCAAGCAGCCTGATTTTGTGTTTTCAAAAGATAACAACCAGCAACCATCCTTTGGTAGTAGTAGTATTATGGACACTGATGGTGTGGTGACCTTTACACTGAGACTCTGAGGACCACACACCACAAAAAAGTAACAAAAAATGGGAGGACATATAACCAGGAAATGATGTTGATTCCATTTGAGAAGGAAAATTCCTTCATATCACATCAAGAAAGCAGTAAAATGTTTGATGACTAAATCTCCTCAATACTTCATTTAATCAAAATTGACTAATTTTAAAAGGTAACTAAAGGATTGCCCAGTTGTATGCAGAATCAAACACATATAATGAGATAAAATGCATATAAAATGGTCAACACAGAACTTCAATCCCAAACTTTGGGACCCTAGGAATAAATCTATAAAATGACTCAAGTTTCTAGTTCACTTATTGATGTTTTTTATTTTGATTTTGGCCAAAAAAAATTAAGGTACAGTGCTTTTATGAAAGCCTTAGTTGTTAATGCTCACATTGAAAGACAGGTGAAAATCAAGAAGCAGCCCTAAAGATTATTAGGGGTGAAGCAGAAAGCAGAATGAATGAGTAGCTATATTATTATGGTTAGTAGTTTTTAAAAAAGGATGCATGAAACACTTGTGAAATATTAGCGTACAACAGACACAATCAGTTGTGGATTGAAGCAAACTGGGACAGCTTTCATATAGTCTTGGCAACTGCAGGGCAAAATAATTTCAGGCACTAATTGCTAAAGCCAGATAATTTTTGTTTTATCTAGTAAGATAATTTAAAATTTATCTGTAGTCGTGAAATCACTAGGATGTAAAGCCAGTTAAAAAAAAATACACTTGACCCCAAAAGCTGCCTATAGCATTCTATAGACATCTTACAAATGGGCACAAGTGCTCCAGGTACAGTTTACTAATGAAACAGCGGGACACATGCTGGGACTCTGATGATAGGCAGGGCAGAGCAGAGAAGGAAATGACATTACGATCACAAATATAGACATTACACTCCAGTCAGTGTGCCCATTAAAAATCCATTTAACTGTTAGCAATTCTCATCACTAAGCTCAGTTCCAATCACTTAGGAGCTTAGATTTACCACCAGACTACCACAAGATTAGGGAACATCAAAAAGAAGGAGGGATTGGGTGACCAGGCAGGCAGTTTAACCAGTCAGGAAGTCTTCTGAGGCCTGAGCATCTCCACTACGGAGAAGAATCTGTCAGATTCCCTCAAAAATATTGAGTAAGATTCACTCATTCAACTACCAAACTGCTTATAATCCTGAAGTTACGACTAATGATTTCGGTTGAGAGATGTGACCTTCTGCTTGCTTTCTATGGGTGGGATTATACAAATTGTCTAGATTTATCTTACAAACAGCACAGATACAAATGTGACCAGCAGCACAGTGGGCCTGTGCTCAGGAGGTGTCTGGGAGGGCACTGAACAGTTCACAGGTTTCATGCCTCCTGACCGCTAGAAGTCTAGGAGCGGCTCTGACATATCTAATCACCAGGGGCTCGACGTGCTGCTTTACTTGCTCGAGATGCTCTAATATGTTCTTCTTGGTGATGATCCCCAAGACAATCCTGAAACAGATCATTATGCTGATAACTGTGAGAAATTAAATCAAAAGTGGTTCCAATCACAATGATAAAGAATGAGAAAACAAAAACATGAATGACAAGAATATTTCTCATGAACTTTAGAAAAATAAAAACAAAAATGACTTAAAATTCCAGGTCCCTTTTGCACATATTCTACTGGCCTTCAAAAGTAATGCAATACTATTTTTAAATATTGGTGGGATATTTTTCTTTTTAAATTAAAAATCAAAAGTATGAAAGTCTGGATGAAGAGGACTACAAAGCAAAGTACAAAAGAAGCATAATATCAAGTCATAGCTATAGCCCTGACAGACAGAACCCCGTCTCCAGTGCTTTGGTCCCCAAAATGTCATAGCACATTAGGGGCACTTGGTCACCTTAGTAGTGAGATGGCAGGAAGAAGCTTAGCTGCCTGGAAGACTTAAGAAACCACCTGGATTTTACTACCATTTCCTACCAAAGTTAAAGGCAATGTACACAAAATAAATACTGCTGACCAACAGAAATACTCCCAAATTTTCAGGCACTGTGAATGCCACTTCTTCGACTTGTAAAACTTACTTATGATCAGGGATCTAAAGAACTTTTACTTGATGCATTTTTCCCATATGATAATTATTTCTCAGTTAATGTGTCATCATTATCACATCAAGCAAAATGATGAACATAATTTCTCATAATGAGCACACTTAAAAACTAATTAGGTTGCTTTTAATTATGCAGATAACCTTCTGGTTACCAAATTTATAATGGAAATTAATGAACTCAACAGTAGTATGTGGCATATAAACAGTGAAAGTCAAAAACCTTTAAAATGCCCTTCTGGGTAACTGCACATTTCCTGATCACTGGCTAAGCCACTTTCCTGCTAAGCTGCCTTTGAACAGTCCTCCATCACCAGGGGACCTCAAAGCGGTCTGTTACTTAGGATGATAGCTGGTAGGGCGAGCAGTGAATTTAGAGAAGAGAAAAGGCAGAAATTGGTTCTTTAACTCCTGTTTTCTCATTATTTTTCTTTAAATATTGTACTGATGCTTAAAAAGCCCAGTGTTATGGCAGGCGCCTGTAGTCCCAGTTACCTGGGAGGCTGAGGCAAGAGAATTGATGACACCATGGCACTCTACCGAGGACTACAAAGTGAGACCCTGTCTCAAAAAAAAAAGAAAAGAAGCATTCAGCCACTCATTATAGGCACTTCACTGACTGAATAGTTATGGGTTGTTTTTTTTTTAAGCCATCAATTCATTTGATTTTATGGCTGTAATCAGGAAATGTGAAAATCTTGGCAATAAACTAAATGTAGTAATACCAGTTTAATTCCAACTCATGCTTTTCTATTCAGTTATATAAGATGGTTAATCTCAATTAATATAATTTATATTAGTAAATTCTGCCAAATCTGCTGAGGTACACACTGTAAGGAAAGTTACAAATTTGTAAGTATCAAGTGGCAAATTAGAGTTACAAAGTAGTATCTTTACTTTTAAAGTAATAGCCTCTACAAGGGATCAATACACACAGTTCCTCAATAAGCCAGGAACTTAAGCCTTATTAATTTTAGAGAGTTGAAGGAAAATAAATATGAAATGTGACTTGTACAAGAAATTATTTACTGTTTTTCCTTTTGGGCTGACAAATACTGATATATTAGCAGAGCAAAACTCAGCATTTCCCCTAAGTATGTTACATGAAACACCAGCCCCAGGAGCTTTCCCACCCTCATGCCTCCAAAATATGGTTGCATTTTCAAAGAAGTATGGAAAAGTGTTTCCTATTACTCCTACCTGGAAATTAATGAATGTCAACATTTGAAAAGTTCAGAGAAGATGCACAGCAAAGAAATTCAGGTTTATTTACTCTAACACCTTTCCAATTTATAAAGGCACAAAATGTTTTTTGACTAACTCCTATTAACCTACTAGTTCCACAAAGATTAAAAGATGTTCAGAAATTCTGTTAAGTTCAAATATAAAATGTAGAAAATCATTAAGTAACTGGCATCTTTATAATTCACAGCCCCCTTGTCTCCTTATCTCACTATTTTTTTTCTTCTCGCATCTAAGCTTCTAGATTTCTTGTGTCTCTTCCCCTGTATGACTATTTCCCACCTCTGAGACCTGTATAAACGAGACAATGTTGACAGGAGAACTTCATACTCTCCTGGAACACATGATTTCTTTCTGGTTTTAAATCATTTAACTAAGAGTGAAATAGCATACTTCCTTACATACTTCAAAGAAAATAAAGTCCCAAGAGCCACTTCCGCAAATGATTTTTCTTCCCATAAATACATCAATTTATTTACATCAATAAGTACTTTTGAGTTTTTAAATAGTGAAGTTTGGTACCAATATTTTTTAAATTAAACAATATTAACAAGGTTAAATAAGAGAATAGCAATAATAATATTTCACTATATACATCTCTTTTCCAATCAGAATCTGTGATATTTGATAATTCTAAACTCCTTGCCCTTAATTAAGAGCTTTATCCCTTTAATGATTTACTTCTAATTTCTAAAACTGATTAACCCAGAGAAAAATACTAAGATGGATCTAAATTTCTAGCTTTATATTTGTATTCCTAATTCAATCTAATTGAATTGGCAAAAAAATTGCTTTAGTAGTTTAAGAAATCACAAAGAAAGAGATTATACTCTTAATGGCCAATTACAACGTAAAACAGTAGCTAGAGACTGGGTTTTACATTTGGGGAGTAAGTCAGTGTCCCACCCCCATCATTTTCGGCAAATTATTAGCCCTTCTTGAGCGTCAGTGACTACACCTGTGAAGTGGGGATATCACTCCCTAATTTGCAGAGTTCCTGCAAAGTTAAATGACAAAAGCCTTTCCTCTGTTACTACACATTTGCCTTTGGATAACAATGTTCTTAAGAATTTCTTTTTTTTTTTGAGACGGAGCCTCAAGCTATCCCCCTGGGTAGAGTGCCATGGCATCACAGCTCATAGCAACCTCAACTCCTGGGCTCAAGTGAGTCTCCTGCCTCCGCCTCCCAAGTAGCTGGGACCACAGGCGCCCGCCACAACGCCCGGCCATTTTTTGGTTGCAGCCATCATTGTTGTTTGGCAGGCCCGGGCTGGGGATTCGAACCCACCACCTTAGGTGT
>CAUYQV010150074.1:0-31977 GCA_963574575.1 Galagoides demidoff | reverse complement strand
TATGGAACCAGAAAAACCCCATACTACACGGCCATAGTGGTCATGACTGCATGGTATTGGCACAAAAATAGAGACATAGATATTCGGAATCAATGAGAAAACCAGGAAATTAAACTAATATCTTACAACCACCTAATCTTTGATAAACCAAACAAGAACATACACTGGGGGAAAGACTCCCTGTTCAATATATGGTGCTGGGAGAACTGGATATTCACATGTAAAAGACTGAAACTGGCCCGCACCTTTCTCCACAATCAAAAATTGATTCAAGATGGATGAAGGACTTAAATTTAAGGCATGAAATAATAAAAATTCTCAAAGAAAGCATAGGAAAAATACTGGAGGATATCGGCCTGGGGAAAGACTTCTCAAAGAAGACTGCCATGGCAATTGCAACAATAACGAAAATAAAGAAAAGAGACTTAATGAAACTGAAAAGCTTTGGTACAGCTAAGGAGACAACAACCAAAAAGCAAATAGACAACCTACAAAATGGGAAAGGATATTTGCATATTTTGAATTGGACAAAAGCTTGATAACTAGGATCTATAGAGAAACTCAAATTAATCCACATGAAAAAAAGCCAACAATTCCATATATTAATGGGGAAAAGAGATGAGGAGAATCTTCTCTAAAGAAGACAGATGAATGGCTAGCAAACATATGGAAAAATGCTTAGTATCCCTAATTATTAGAGAAATGCAAATCAAAACCACCCTGAGATATCATCAAACCAGTGAGAATGGCCCACATCACAAAATCTCAAACCTGCAGATGCTGGTGTGGATGAGGAGAGAAGGGGACACTTTTATATTGTTGGTGGGACTGCAAACTAATACAACCTTTTTGGAAGGCAATATGGAGACCCCTCAAAGAACTCAAGCTAGACCGCCCATTTGATCCTGCAATCCTATTACTGGGCATCTACCCAGAAGGGAAAAAATCCTTTTATCATAAGGACACTTGCACTAGACTGTTTATCGCAGCTCAATTTACAATCAACAAAATGTGGGAACAGTGTAAATGTCCCCTAACCCAGGAATGGATTAACAAGCTGTGGTATATGTATACCATGGAATACTATTTAGCCATTTTAAAAAATGGAGACTTTACAGCCTTTGTATTAACCTGGATGGAAGTGGAACACATTATTCTTAGTAAAGCATCACAAGAATGGAGAAGCATGAATCCTATGCACTCAATTTTGATATGAGGACAATTAATGACAATTAATGACACAGAGGCGGTAAAGAAAGGGGAGAGCAGAGACAAAGAAGGAGAGAGGAGTGAGGGGAAAGGAAGAGCAGAGAGAGAGGAGGGTTGGGTCTTGGTGTGTGACACACACTTCGGGGGCAAGACACAATCATTTGTAAGAGGGACTTTACGTAACAACTGCAATCAGTGTAACCTGGTTTCTTGTACCCTCAATGAATTCAACAATAAAAAAATAAAAATAAATAAAAATAAAATAAGGCCGTTACTCAAAAAAAAAAAAAATCAAGAATCCCTAATTTTAGAAATTGGAGTAGTTTTAGTTGAAAATCCTAATTTCAGGATTCTTACAGAAGCAGAGTTTGATGCTCTGTTGCTCCAGCAGAGAGAGATTAAACATTGTTAGTTTACCAAACCCGTGATGCTGCCTGTCTGCGTGTTTTGCACCAATAAACTGATACTGAGGAGCCCCCTGGATTGAGAAAGGAGCTTCTCCCACTCGTTCTCCTGCTGTGAACTGGTTAGGACTCTGGATAAATAAAAACAATCCTTTTGGAAAAAGAATAAAAACAAAAAATTTCCTTACCATCTTGTCATTTAAAGCTATTTTTTTCACAAAATAATACTTAGGCTTTCTTTTAAAAAAAGAATCCCTAATTTTATATTACTAGATAGATTGAATGCAATTCCCATGGAAATTTCAACAGACCTCTTTGTATATACTACATATTAACAATTTAACTATAATATAGATGTGGCACAGACTAAGGAACTAGAATAGATGAAATAATCTCAAAAAACAAAATCGTGGTTGGAGAACTCAACTGATTTCAAGATCTACTAGAAGGTTAGATAACTAAATAGCATTTTGGTTTTTAAAGTGAATCAAGAAATTTTCAAGAGGTACAGAATTTTCATCATTATTATTGTCACAGATTCATTGAGGGTATAAGAAACCAGGCTACACTAATTGCATTTGTTAGATAAAGTCCCTCTTACAATTGTGCCTTGTCCCTAATAGGTGTATCACACACCAAGACCCCACCCCTTCCCTCCTTCCCTCTCTCTACTCTCCCCTTCCCCCACCCCCACAATGTCATTAATTATCATTAATTATCCTCATATCAAAATTGAATACATAGGATTTGTGCATTTCTTGATTCACTTTAAAAGACAATCTTGCAAATCTATGCATTTCCTTCCCTTACTGAGGCCTATTTCATTTTGTCAAATATTTAACAGACAAATAAAAATGGGTTTTATTTTGTACATAGAAAATTGCAGGGGGTGGGGAACTTGCCAGAATGAAACAACCAAGTAAAATGATGACCTGCCCACTTAAAGGCATACTCTAATCCACTAGAAATGTGCAGGGGGAGACCATGTTAGACCATGGAGAATGCCAGTGTTCATATTAGGAATTATAGTTAAGCAGATCAAGCATAACTGTGAACAAATATACTTAGAGGAAAACATCCAATTTGGTAATTGGAGAGATGAATAAACCAGTAGTAATATTAATAATAGTAGTGACAACAATATAATAACTAATATTATTTGACATTCTCTCTTTGCCACTAACACTATTTAAATGGCCTCTCTGTGCCAGGAATTACTCTGAGTTCTTCGGATGTTTCCCTCTTTTATGGCTTTCATAGTCCCTATTTTCAGAGAAAGAAATTAAGACAAATAAGTGCCTTACAATTTAGACTCAAGGATTTAATATTCAGACTCTACACACAATTGGATTGTTTTTTTTTCCATTTGTTTTGTTCTGTTTTGTGAAATTAAAAGGATAAGGAAAAGTCATGGTCACATTGCCTTGCAAGCAGGGACCTACGGGGACCTTGTCTTGGTTTGTCTAGCTTGAATCATCACAAAAAGTAAGTCCAGCTGATTTGATGCTACTCAAAATTAGGAGATTTTTGTACAAAGTAATACAAGTAAATAAAGTGAAGCCACTTCTGTGGACCCAATGGAGGAAGCTGTTTGCTTTTACCCTTAAGTTTTCAAAAAATGCCCAGACATTCCCTGCACATTTAAATTAAGAGATGTTCTTCTGCTCTGATACTTTGAACCAATGTGTTTGTCCCCCAGTATAGTTTTTGAAAGCAAAATATTCTGCACTAAAACCGTCTCCAGTATGATTATGACTCAACAAAGCCTTGGTTAAGGAATAAACATATTGTTGGTCAGGTGAACTGAAATTTGTTAAGGGCTTTTCTCAGATTCCTGAAATGGGTGATTCCCTGGGAAGTGATGAAGGGAGAATCACCACGAGCTTGTAATTTAAAAAGCTGCTTTGTGTGATGCTGTGTGTGGCATTTGTCCCCAGGCCCAACCCAGGCAGCCAGAGTGCAGTGGGAGTGCAGAGAGCTGTGTGGGGCCAGGCACATTCATCAAGTTAATGGTTATGCCACTGGGAAATGGGCGCTCCCCTTCCCAAGCGGATGAGCTTCTCCACATGCTGTTCTCAGAAGAGATGGGGAAAATAAAATAAGAATTCTCAATGGTGAAACTGATGAAACAACCTTACCACTGAGTTATAATTAGCATGCAAGGACTATTTGACTGTGGCGGGTAGAATATGTTTCCTATGAGGAAGCAATAGCCCAAAGATTGTCCTATAAAATATCTTTTCCAAAGGATGAAAACCTAGGCCTTGAGTAGAACCTTAATGCACAGCACGCATCCCCTCCTAATTAGGAGTGGAATAGTGGACCACCCCTGTCTTCAGTGTGAGAGGTATAGGGGACCACCTCTGTCTTTGTGGTGTCCCTCTATCTCATCACCCTTTTCTTCCAGTCCCCCATAACCTATAAGGGGGCATTTCACCTTTTATCTCCAGGAAATGACTCGCCCTCACCCAAACACTAGAGGGAGGGTCCCCTGAAGAGGAGGATATTTTATTGTTCACCTTTGTAATTATGAGTAGAAGCAAGTCTGGGAGTTGGTAAGTTAAATGATGGAATAAAGTGGCCCCTCTTTAACCTTTCCTGGCAGTCATGCCTACTCTAAAATCATCCTTCCTTGTTCTCCATCAAAAATCCAATTCCCATATCACTCTGCTCTCAGCTTGAAAGGCCCCCAAGGATCATTTGTTCTTCTTTCAGCTTTGCAGGTGGACAGCAAATCTAAGGGAGGGACAGAGATTTATATGGGGCTGCACAGCACCTCCAGCTCCAATCTGCTTTGTTTATCCACGAGGGGCACTGGCATATTATGCTACTTCTCAAAGGAAGAGTGTCAGAAAAGGAGGCGTTGGCTATAAAAAAATAAATACATCAAGCCCCAAGGAATAAATAACAGTGGGACTTTGGGAACTAGGTTTTGTGGTTTGGAGGAATAATGTGGCCAGAGGTCAGGGTAGAATTCCCACTGTTGGAGCGGGAGGTGAGTAGCTACTTAATCACCATCTGTGTACATTCCAGGTTCTGCCTCTTTCAGGCAGGCAGAACTTCACCCTGGACACCACACAACTAGATTTGTTTTGTTATGTCTAATTCTTCCCTTCTTTTTTTTTTTTTAACTATAAACATACCAAGCCTTTATTTTCTGAAGGCATTTATATTAGAATATGATCAAAATTACTATATTTGCAAAACACAAACCCTAATATTGCTTCAACTACAATGTTTGAGAGTAAAACTTCTTGCCTTCTTCAGACCAACATGTTGGCTCATGTCTAAGTCTATTTGACCCCCCATGACCTGATACATGGTCCCAAAACTGCAGATGTTGACTGTGGGTGCGGAGAGAAGGGAATATATTGACACTGTTGGGGGGACTACACACTAATACAGACTTTCTGGAAAGAAGTGTGGAGAATCCTCAAAGAACTAAAAGTAAATCTCCCATTTAATCCTGCAATCCCTTTACTAGGTATCTAACCAGAAGCCAAAAACATCATGTTAGAAGAACATTTGCACTTGAATGTCTATAGCAACTCAATTCACAATCACAAACATGGAAATAACCAGAGTGCCCATCAACTCAGGAATGGATTAGTGAGCTGTGATACAAGTTTACCATGGAATACTATTCAGCTGTTAAAAGATGGTGATTTTACATTTTTTTGTTTAGCTGGAAGGATTTTGGAAAGCATTCTCCTAAGTAAGGTATCTCAAGAATGAAAAGCGGTATCCCATGTCCTCAGTGTTAATCTGAAACTAGTAGACAAACAACTACCGGGCCACACAAAAGACAGTTCCTCCCTCCGTGTCTTCCACAGCGAGGCTCTGGCCCAGCATTTACCTAACATTCTTGACATAGCCGTCTCTAAGTAGATAATAGCGAGGACCTCCTCTCAGATTTGACCTTTCTGGCTCTATACGCTGCGTTCATTCCTTTCCTCCCCTTTGAAACATAGTGTTGACCTGACTTCCAGGATGGGCTGTGTTTTTCTGCCCTTCCTTTTATTCCAGTGACTACTCCTTCTAAAAGCCTTTGTTGCTTCTTTCTCGTATTTATGTCCCCTAAAGACTGGAGTGCCCCCAGGCTCAGTCTGTGTACCTCCTCATTCCCTGGGTTTCATAAACCTCCTTCAACCTCTCAACAGCATTAGAGGTTGCCTGTACGTGGCTATCTTCAATCCAGACTTCTCTTCAGAATTTGGGGCCTTGACTTCAAGCTGCCCAGTCAGCATTCCACAGCAAGCAACATTCCATATCTGCTATCAACACAGATATGCCCCAAACAGAATTGCGATTCCCCTCAAACCTATTCCGCCCACTGTCTTTCTCCACTTAGCAAACGGAAACTCCATTGCTACAGGTGATCAGAGCAAACTTCAGTCCTTACGGACTCCCTTCTTTCTGTCATCTCTCATATCTGATTGCCCAGGTGTCACGTTGGATCCTCATCCTGTCCCAGGCTTTTTGGCATAATCATTTTCCCCAGGGGTAATTTCTCCTCTTAGATTTGATTTTCACTGACAATGAGTTTGGGGCACCACCTGGTGCTGGCGCAGCCTATTTGGGCAGCCTTCTTACAAGAGGGACCACAGAGGCCAGGACTCCATAGTCAGGGCGCAGGCAACCTATAGACCTGGAGGGCCTCTGTCAACAACCATTCTCAGAGTCTGGAGGGTCTTTCCCCACTTTCTTCTACCTGTTTTAGTGGAGGGCAGTTACTAGCTGCCTTTTGACTAGGGGGAGTTAGCTTATTTTTTGTAAAGGGAAGCTATGTTTCAAGGTTTGTGGGAAGGCAGCTCTCCTGAGGTGGTCTTGCTTCCTGGAAGTCCCTGGGACAGGTTGCCTCTTATCACGAAGTGACACATAATGGCAGTCCAGGAAGAAGTATGAGCAAGCCTAATGGCTACTGTTATACTCTTACAGCCTCAGTATGTCTCTTATAGATCACCACTCTCCTTAACAACATGTCCAGAACCAACCAATTCTCATCACATCCACTGCTGCTGTCCTAGAAAGGTCCAAATCACCTCCTACTGGATTACCATCTTGATGCACTGACATCACCCAGTAAATCGCTGCCTTATGTGTTCGATTCCCTCAGTAACAGAGAACCTATTTTAAAACATTAGTAAGACTGTGTTACTTTGTGGTTGAAAAATACCAGGAGCTCCCCAATACTCATAAAAGCTGAAGTCCTTCTGATAACCTCTGGGTCCCCGTCTGCTTCTCCTGCCAGGCTCTCTCTTTCTCTGCCTTTTCTTAGGCATTATAAGAAGCAGGTTCATATGGGACATACTTTGGCTCAGGCATTTGATTTTGCTGGTCCTGAACAGAATGGTCTCCCCCGGTTAGAGGGCTCGGGCTTACTCCTTCATCTCTTTCAGGTCTTTGCTTAACTTCACTTTCTCAGCTAAACTGGCCATAATTACCCTATTTGAATGAAGTCTCTTCCCACACTTTCTCATTCTCTTCTCACTCCATTGCTTTATTTTTTTCAGTGTAAAGCCATCATCTCTCTGACATATTATGTATTTTATTTATATTTCTCTCCTTTGCAACATAAATTCCATAAAAGCAGTTCTTTTCATTTCATTTAATTTCTTTTCCTTTTCCTTTTTTTTTAGAATTGTTTTATCTTTCCTATCTCTGGTGCCTAACATGTACAATACATTCAATAAATGATTGGATGTATGGATGAAGAAAGGAAAACTGATGGGGGGTGTGGTAATGTGTCACCTGTGAGGCAGAGGTGACATGTTCCTTCCTATGCACCTGCCTCCTTGAAGTTACTAACAGTGAGGTCACAGACTCACAGGTACTACAGTTGTCTCTCAAGCTCTTTCTGCTGTTACCCATGCATGTCTGCCAGCAGGTTCATGATGGGATTATACTTTTATCTCCCTTAAAGTTAGGAATGGCCAGGGGACTTGTCTGGCCTAGGAGATGTGCATGGAAGTGATATTTGTCTCTTCCACACAGGGCTTTAACTTAGAGCCAGTGCACAGGTGCCATGTCTCTTCTAGACTCAGCAGTTGGTCCTGGAAACACAGGGAAGTGTCTGTATCATCTGGGGACCCAAGCAGGGATGGCATAGATCCTAGTTCTTTCTGCTAACCTGAGACAGACCTATCATATGGATCTGAAATAAACACTCAAGACTTTCAACCACTGACTTGCTGTGGTGCTCTGTTACTCAGTCTAACCTGCTCTGTATTCTAAGTAGCATCATGCCTGTCATGTAGTAGGTATTCAGTAATAATTTTTGAATGAATCAAATACAAGAAAATATGGAAGTAAAAGGAAGGAAGGAGGGGATGTGAGAAAGAGAGGAGATTCAAGTAGATGGGAAAGGTTCTTAGCCACACCTGCCTGTTCTATGACATTTTCTAGAACAACAAAAAGAAAAATTAGAGACATAAAGCTTATTATATACAAGACTGAAAATGCAGGTTAGTATTAAATTGTTTATATCCAACAGTAGATATTAATAATCTTAGTTAAGAAATAAAAATTATAAGAAAGTGTAAGATCTATGTGTATTTGACTTAATAAAAAAAGAAAAAAAAAACAATTATAGGCTGAGCCTGGTGGCTCATGGCTTAGCACTCTTGGGAGGCTGAGGTGGTGGAATACTTGAACTTACAAGTTTGAGACCAACTTGAGAAAAAGCAAGATCCCATCTTAAATAAAAATAGAAAAAACTGAGGCAAGAGTATCTCTTGAGTCTGAGTTGGATGTTTCTGTGAGCTATGACGCCATGGCACTTTACCCCAGGTGACAGCTTGAGACTCTGTCTCAAAAAAACAAACAAACCAAAAAAAGAGATAGAAATTATTACCCAATGCATATTCCATACTACTATTGGGTAGAAAATGTTCTGGGTCTTTGGGTGGTGCTTATGGCTCAAGGTGTAGGGCTCTGGCCTCATATACTGGAGGTGGCTGGTTCAAACCCTGCCCTGGCCAAAAACTGTAAAAAAAAAAAAAAAGTTCTGGGTCTTCTACCTAAATACATTTTGATTTATTTTCAATTGATTTCAATTAGCATAAATGGGTAAATATAAAAAGGCAATACAAGCTCAACTCTAACCTCTATTACTTACAAATTTACCACTGAGTAAGTTATTTGTATTATCTGAACCTTAGTTCTTTTGCCAATATACTTAGAATAATAATCATACCTGCCTTATAACAGTTTTAAACTTAAAACCCATGTGAAGGCTTTAGCCACATAGCTAGGAAATTTAATAGTTGTCATTTAGTCCTAGTAGTTTCTGTTTATTGAGTTCTCACATTGAAACTATGCAGTAGGAGTTATTACGTCATATGTGTAGGTGCATAAACCGAGGTGCAGATAAATAAAGCAAATTGTTTAAAGTGAGAAAATGAAAATAGGGTAGGGATCAGGCCTTTAGGCTTTGTCATTTGGATGCATACCACGTGCTGTCATATTATATATGAAGCAATGAATATTAGGATGTAAGATTTCAACATGAGTTTTTCTGACTTTACTTTGTCAGAGTGTCTGCCCAGTAAGCCATGCAAGGGAGAGCATATTACAGCTTCCAGACACACACACGGAGGCACAGATCCGGAATGCTGAACTGTGAAATTAGCACAAAATTAAGCAACACAGAGATGGGCGAATGCTACCTCACAGATAAAATATTCCCTGGGCTCTGGCTTGGGCAGCCAAGGCCTTAATTACTTGATGAAAAGTTTGCTAATCACAGGGGCTGTTCAGCAGTGAGAACTAGAACTTCAGCAAGGAGAATGAGAGAGACAAAGGCACTGTCTATCTAGAAGTTTCCAGGAACGCTGGTGTTCAGAGGAGGGATTCATTTTTTCCAAGACCTCCAGCAAAACATGCAGACTGGCAGCATCTGGTGGGCAGGTGTCCAGAGGGGCTCAGGGAGAAAAGGTCCATGCCTCGAGCTTTCTCATTCACAGGACCTCCTAGTGCTCATTACAATTGATCCATTTACATGCACTTCTTCATTTTGAATACCCTATGTTCTTCTTTTACATGAATCAACCACCAAATTCAATCCGTTTCAAGACATTTAAGAGTCAAGTTTCTAAACCTGCAAATAAATGGGTCAGACAACTTATCTATGGTACATAATAGCAATTGACATGTAATCATTTTCCTACTGAAACCCTTCAATTGTGAAAAGTTCCCTTCAATTTCCTTTGTGTTAGTAACAAGAAATATTGTTTGAAGCTACTTGTGTCAGACATGTATGTATGTGTTTATAAAAATAATTTTACTTGCTGGGTGCAGTCGTTCACACCTGTAATCCTAGCACTCTGGGAGGCCAAGACGGGTGGATTGCTTGAGCTTGAGACCAGCCTGAGCAAAAAAGTGAAATCCTGTCTCTACTAAAAATAGAAAAACTGAGGCAAGAGGATGACCTGAGTCCGATAGTTGGAGGTTTGCTGTAAGCTGTGATCCCATGGTACTCTACCCAGGGGGACAGCTTGAGACTCTGTCTCAAAAAAAATAAAAATAAAAATAAAAAAATAAAAAATAAAAATAAATTTACTTTTGATTTTGTAAAAGTTACTTATTGCTGCCTAACAAATTACTCCAAAATGTGGTGGCTTAAAATGACATTTGTCATCTCACATTTGTTTCTGGGTTCACTTATCAAGCCTGGCTTAGCTGAGTCCTGTATTTCAAGACCTCTCACAGACTACAATCAAGATGTCAGTCAAGGCTGTGGTCTCAGGACCAAGCTCAACTAGGGAACTATCAGCTTCTATGCTTATTCAAGTGGTTGTTGGTAAGAATCAGCGGCTCACAAGAAGGTGGACTCTGGGACTCAGCTGCTTATTAGGAGTTGGTTAGAAGCCTCTCATAGTTCTCTGCCCTGGGGATTTCTTCAACATGACAGCTATTATACCAAACCTAGAGAGAGAGAGAGATGACTAGTACATCAGAAATCATAATGTCTTGCCTAATCACAAAAGCAACCATTCTCTGAAGTCAGGCCTGACCAAGTTGCTGAGCATGAGGAGATCATATTGGCTGGGAATACTGAATACTTATAGGTGAGAAATATTCAGGGGGTGGGATTAGAAGTTTGCCCATCACAGGATATCATATCCATTTTACTCTTTGTATGTTCTTTGTAACAACCTTCTCTATTGATTATTACTCCGTTTAAAGATTTTTAAAAATGAGATTCATAGATTTAAGTGATTTTTCCAGCATCATGACAACAATACAAAATAGCACTCGGCTTTGAGACCACACATACCTGACTCCAGAACTTACCTCTTATTCCTTTGCAGGTATACCTCATTTTTTTTTTTTAAATCTTAGTTGAATGACTGGCCAAGAAATATTAACTTATTAAAAGTATTTAGTTACATAAACAAATTACATTTAAATTTTTTTTTTTAACAAATCACAATTATCTAAAGCTCAACCTTTGGCATTCTCCGGTGTTTCTTGTTTAATTTGCTGCATTGAACTTCTCTCATTAGAGAATCAGGAATGAAAGAAGAAGGTGGTGCCTTTGGCTCAAGGGACTAGGGTGCTGGCCCCATATGTCAGAGGTGGTGGGTTCAAACCCAGCCCTGGCCAAAAAAAAAAAAAAAAAAAGAATGGAAGAAGAAACCCTGTAGGATTCAGGGTGCTTTACTTTAAGATATATTATGAGTTACTATAGAACAGATACTGGAAAACATTTGGAGGGCCCTGCTTCAGCAAGAGTTTGATTGAACAACATGGACTACACAAAACTTATTTCTGATCTGAGGAGGTAAACTATCAAGAATTTATAGACACTCTTTGAACAAAATTTAATACTTCAGTTAAACTTAATTGAGGTTTATTTGTGTTTACTTTGTGCCAGGGAGTTTATTGGTCTTGAAAGATACAAACTAAGTCAGAAACAACAAATTCTGCCCTTGAGATGCTCAACATTACAGGAGACAGAGTAAGGAAAGAGGCAGTCACCACACCCTGACCAAGTTCTCCGTGGACACCTGACTTCTGAGGCAGATGAGTTCCTTGGGATGCTAAGGAAGTTCAGAAAGAATCATGCTTGCCGAGTTATGGGTGCTGGACAGAATAGTTCTGCTGAGGGCCTTTCAACCTGCTTTCTCTCTCCCACTTCATCCTGTGAAGCAATTTATATTCTCTCTTCTCTTTCAGACCCAGGAAGTTAATAAAGATTATGAAGATTGCAAAGGAGATTGGTTTAAAAATGGCCCCCAAAATGTTTCTCAAAATTATAGTCAAAATAGGGATACACTTTGCATTCTCTAAACCACTTCTGACCATGACATGGTGGCCTAAAATAACACATATGGATTATCTTAGGTGCAGGGGTTCACCTGGGTGTGGCCAGACTGGGTCCTCTACTTCAGGGTCTCTCACATGCTGTGATGGAGGTGTCATTCAGGACAATGTTCTTGGCACTGGGCTCGACAGGGGAACAATTTGCTTCAGAGTTCATTGATGTCATCATTGGCAAGATTCAACTGCCTGTTTGACAGGAGCCATTTCTCATTTACAAGTCTTAAAGAAAAAAATAAAAGCAAAAGCTATTTGGATTATTGTTGTAGAAGTGCTCTTTAAAAAATGTACAATATTTACCATTTAAATTATGTGAGGAAAAAGGAGAGATAAATAGAAGAAAATAAATGAAATCTTTAATTCAAAGACCTCACTCATAAGGTTAGTTGTATCTTTTGATCTAAACAAATACTTCCACAATTGACATGCTTCTTTATAAAGTCATCCCTAAAAGGACCTAGAAAGCCAAATGAATTGTATTCATCATTACATTGAGTTGTCAGGATTAATTGGAAAATGTTTCTGATCATAAAAAAGAAATTTTACCCATTTCCATAATGAATTTAAATATGACTTCACAGAGGAGAAAAAAGAGGGTGAATAAAATTAAACTTGCCATTTGTGTGGTTACAAGGACAGATATAATCAAGTGTATATTTATTAAGAAATATAATACTTTATATTTTCAAATTTCTTCTGCATGACTAATCTTTCTTAAAACAAAGTCATTGCTGAAGTTATGTAACAGAGATAGGTAACTGCTGTTTATGAAATGAAAGAAAAAACAACTTTACTCACCTATTTCTAAGTGCTACTGTATACAAGTATAACTCAAAGTCAATTAGTTTGAGCTTGAAGAGACAGAGTCAGATGGGGTTAGTACATGAATTCCTGCTGGCGTGCTCACTGGCAAGACTACCATGGGCATCATCAGTGGGGGAGGATTTAATCATCACACTGTCTGCTCTGGTAGCCTCTAAGCACAGAACAAAGACCCAATAATTAGTTCTACCATACACAGGTTTGATGGAGATAAACATGGTGCAGTGACATCTTTTAACAGCTGTTCTTTCACAAAACCAACCTTGTTTTGAGATATTTATAGAATAATAAACCTAAGAAGACCAGAGAAGGAGAAAGATAAACAAGCACATCCATTTGACACATAGGCTACTTACCTAAATACAAAAGCTCGCATTGTACTTGGTAGTGAGAGATTTGAAGCTTTCACAGAGAGATCAGGAACAAGATGAGGATGTTGCTCATCACTGCTGCTTTTAAACATCATATTGGAATTCCTAACTAATGCAAATAAGAGAAGAAAAGGAAGTAAAAGGAAAACAGATTGGGATGAGTGACTTCCTCTGTCTTTGTTGAGAGAGGACATGTTTGTATATGCAAAAAATTCATAAGAATTGAAAAAATACAAAACAAAAAATTACTCCTGGACGTAAAAGTGATTACAGTGAGATTGGAGGATACAAGATTAAAGTACAAAAGATCACTCAGTTCCTATATACCACCACCAAGTGAAAATTAAAAACAAAGCACATTGTCATTTGCATTAGCACCCATAAAATAGAATATTTAGAAATAAATCTAACAGAATAATAAAAGATCTATATGAGGAAACCTTAAATGTGCTAGTGAAAGATATCATGGTAGAACTAAATAAATTAAAATATTGTCTGTGTTCATGGATAGAAAGAGGCAGTATTGTCGAGATATCACATCTGCCAAATTTGATCTATACATTCAAATCCATATAGTCCAATCAATGCCAGTAAGGTTTTTTTTTTTCTTTTATTAAGAAACTTGTTCTTGAGCATATGGACAGACAAAAGATCCAGAACTGCTAACTTAACATTGAAAGGGAGGAACAACATTGTAATACTGACATTACCAGATTCCACAATTTACTATAAAACTTCAGTGATCCAGAAGTGTGGTATTAGTTAAAGATAGATCAGTAGACCAATAGAACAGAATGGAGATCTCAGAAGCAGACCTACAACAAAGTAGTCAATTGATCCCTGGCAAAGAGTAAATGCAAAACAAGGGTGAAATGGTCTTTTCATCAAGTGGTATTGTAACAAATGATTTTTCATATAAAAAACTTGAATCTAGACACAGTTCTTACACCCCTTAGAAATGTTAATTCAAATTGGTTTGTTGTCTTAAATGTAAAATTCAGGATTAGAAAATTCATAGAAGATAATGTAGGAGAAAGCCTAAATGACATTGTAATGGTGATGAGATTTTATATAGAAAATCAAAGGCACAATGCATTAATGAAATAACCAGTAAGTCAAACTTTATTGAAATGTATAACTTTTGCCCTGCATAAAGTACTGCCACAAGAAAGAAAAGACAAACCACAGACTACTTTAATATTTGTAAAAGATGGACCTTGTTATTTGCATATCCAAAATATGCAAAGTCTTAAAATGAAACAATGGCAAAGTAAAAAATCAGATTTTAAAATTTCAAAAGACCTGAATGGACACCTCACCAAAGAAGGTATACTGATGGCAAGTAGACATACGAAAAGGTTCTCTTCAAGACCAGAGAAAGACCCCATCTCTACTAAAAATACAAAAGTTAGCTGGGCACTGTGGTGGGACCTGTATTCGCAGCTACTTGGGAGGCTTAGGCAGCGGGACTGATTAAACCCAGGAATCTGAAGTTGCTGTGAGCTATGATGATGCTGTGCCACTCTAGTCTGGGCAACAGAGATTCTGTCTCAAAAAAACCAACAAACAAAAAAACAAAGTTTCTCAACTTCATATGTTGCTAAGAAATTTCAAATTAAAGCAATAACATTATCACTGCATATATACTAGAATTACCAAATGCAGAACACTGACTGACGATGTTAAGTTGGGGATGGGGATGTGGAGCAACAGAAGCTCTCTTTCAATGCTGGTGGAAGTACAAAATAGTACATCTACTTTGTAAGATACCTTGGCAGTTTCTCACAAAACTTTGTCAGTTTGTCAGCAACCTCAGAAAACTGAATTGCTAGGACTTACTATAAGATCTGGTGAGTATGTTTCTTGGAATTATTCAAATAAACTAAAATGTCTCTCCATGAAAATATCTGCATATGGAAGTGGAAGCAAATAAGATGTCCTTCGATATGTGGATGGATAAATACAGTGGACATCCAGGAATAAATTTTTTTTCAGTGCTTAAAAGAAAATAAAAGATCAAGATGCAAAAAGGCATTGAAAAAAATGCATATTGCTAAGTGTAAGAAGCCAATCTGAAAAGACTGCATGAAGTATGATTTCAACTAGATAATATCCCAGAAAAGGCAAAACTATGGACACAGAATCAAATATCAGTGGCTGCAAAAGATTAGTCTGCAGAAAGGGATGAATCATCAAAGCATAGACAATTTTGAAGGTAGTGATACTATTTTGTATAGTACTATGATAGTGGATGCCTATCATGACGTATTTGTCCATACCCATAGAATGTATAACACCAAGGTTGAACCCTAAGGTAAATTATGGATTTGGGGAGATAATGATGTGTTAATGTAGATTCCTCAACTGTAACAAGTGCACCACATTGGTGACAGTGGGAGAGGATATATGTGTAGGAGTGGGGAGCATATGGAAACTCTATACCTTTCACTAAATTGTTCTATGAACTTAAAACTGCTCAAAAAACAAAGCGTATTAAAAAAGACAAAAGCTCATCAATTCAAAAGCAGTGAGGGGGAAGACAACTATAGACATGGAATATTAGTGAAATTATGATGCGATAACATAGATTTATGAGAGAAAAACTGAATTTCTAAGACTTAGCATGCTGAAATTTAAGCCTAGTGAGGGATAATTCAAAAGAAAACAGCTGGATGATTCATCCTGGAATCCCAGTAAAAGCTCAGAAATCAGAATGATTGTGTACCCCTGTAAGGGAAGGGGTGGGAATGAGTGGTTGATTATATATACAAGAAGCAGACAGATTGTTAGTGTCATTTTCCCCACCATGCCACCAGGTGACCACTTCTGCATTATAAAATGCAAGTTTACTAACTAAATAGACTGAACAAGAGGAAATCTATACTCAGAAAAGAGGAAAATTACGTGAAATATAAAAATGTAATGCGAGAACCCTCTAGTCTTCTTTCATTGTCTCTACAGAACTGCCTCTGAGGTCCACCTACACTTACAGCCCCCCACCTCACAGCATCACTTTCTGGAGAAGTTGATTAGCATTATGAGGAAATAAATATAATTGCCTGCAGTGTAAAAGTGAGATTCATCTTAAATCCCCCAATAGAGAAATCCACCAATGTAAGTTATCCCCAATGCACATAGTGATTCCACTAATCATTTCAATAGCTCAAATTTGAATATTTCTAAAAATTTAAAGATCATTTATCCCTTAAATATACCTCAATTATAAAATATAGAGACCACAATTACCATAGCAAATTATAAAAAGAAGGACATATTATACATCAAGGGAAAGGCAAGAAATTATAATCACCAAACCAATAGATGTATTATTTACGTGCTCAGAAAGAAGTTAAATGATGTGGTGGCCAAAAAAAGAGATGTTAATGTTCAAATTTAGGAATTAAAAATTCACCCTTGGAATTTAAAATGTGGTGGAAGAAATTTTGTGTAAAGGACTTGTGATCCTTTTTTTGATAAGAAATAGAGAAATAAATTTAGATACAGAAAATTTAAAAAATAGTAAGACATTTGGAAGATATGTTCAGAAAATCTAAACTTCTAATAATATCAATGAGAGAGAGAAAGAGAAAGAAATATAATATAGAAAGTATGGTGAGGAAAAAATTAATAAATTTTCCAGAACTAAAAAAATATGAGTTTTGAGACTAAAAAGGGTTTACTGAGTTTCCAACATATTTTATGTTAAAAAAACTAAAGCTCAAGCTCATCATAGTAAATTTCAGATAACTAGCAATGGAATATTTTTTTTAAAACTAATATAAATAAAAAAGAGACCATTAAAGATGGCTGTCACAGTGGGAATGACTTTCTCAACAGCTTAGAAAGCTAGAAGAAAATTGAATGATGCTTCAATATTTGAACAAAAACAAATATAGACTGAATCACCAAGAAAAATTTTCATTAAAGCATGGAGAAAATTTGAGATTATAAATTTTCAACAACAACAAAAAAAATGACATTCTGTGTACACTCTTTCAGGAAATACCATGAGGTAAGCTCCATCAGAATGGGGGAAATATACAAAAAAGAAGATATGAAATTTAGAAACGGGTTTCCCATGTCAGGGAAAAGGTAAACAAGTTGTCATGCACAAGAGGAAACTCCTAGAGTGCTGTGTGCTTAGGCCTACAGAGAAGGTAGTGGCAATCAGAATGGGGCAGTGTGAGTGGCAGCTTAGATGCCTCCAGGATTTCCAAATGGGTTCAGCCATGTGTCTTTGGAAGTATATTAGTGATGAGCACATGAAAAAAAAAAATAAGTAAATGAAAATAGTGCCAGTTATTGACTTTAGATCATTCAAATTATGATAAGTATAATCATACTATGGTTTGTGATCCAGTTGTAAGTGAGATTAACCAACCAAAAATTGCAATAGAAGCAAATGAGGAAATTAGGAGGACCAGAAGTTTCCGTACATGGGGAAAGGGACAGGTACAGGAGAAGTAAGAGGGAGCTACATATTTGTACTTTAAATATAAATTAATAGATAATTTTACAAATCTAAGATGGGTCAACAATGGTAAGTCTCTTTCTTTTTAATTTCGGAATATTAAGGGAGTACAAATCTTTTTGGTATATGGATAACTTTTACAATGCTCAAGCCAGGGCTATTAGTGTGCCCATCAACCAAATAGTGTTCATTGTATCTGATAGGTAGGTTTTAAATCCTCTCCTCCATGATCTCCCCCCAAAGTAAGAGATATTTTAAAATCTAGAAATATTGCAGTAATTACCAAAAGGATTACATTATTGTTGCTATTTATCTAAATGATTTTCTATTCTTTTTTTCTTTTGTTAAGTCATATATAAATAGATCATGAATACATTTATGCCTGTGTGGAATCCCATGTGTTGATTTTTTGTATAAATTGAAGTGGTTACAACCAACTAATTATTATAATAATTTTCTATTTTTCTATTTTTTATTTTTTAATTATTTTATTTTATTTATTATTTATATTTACTTTTATATTTATTTTGTTTTACATTTATATTTTTATTGGGGTAGAATAATATCATTTCTCTTTAAAAGCTTTGCAAAAGCCATTGATTTTAAAAACATTATGAATATATCAATTTGATTAAATATTTAAAGTTACACAGTATGTAACAGAAATGTTTCATATATTTAAAACAAATAATAAAGATACTTTATTTCAAAACTGTAACATACCAATAAAGAGGTAGTAAGAATTTATCTTTTTTGTTTTTCATGTATACATGAATACATTTATGGGATACAATATGCTGATTTCATATACAATTTGGAATGCTTACATAGTACTGATTACTATATCCCTTACCTCATTTACTTAATTATTGTGTTAAGACATTTATACTCTATACTTAATAGATCTGAAATGTACCCTTGCAATATGCACTATAGGTGTGATCCCACCATTTGCCCTCCCTCCATCTGACCTCCCCCTTCTCTCTCCCCTCCCTTCATCCTGGGCCATAGATGTGATCTATTTTTCATAAGAAAGTATAGTGATTATAAATTGGTTCCATAATAGTACTGAGTACATTGGATACTTTTTACTTCATCCTTGAGATACTTTACTAAGTAGGTTATGTTCCAGTTCCATTCATATAAATAGAAAAAAGGTAAAGTCTCCACATTTTTTATGGCTGCATAATATTCCATGATACACACACACACACACACACACACACACACACACATATATATATATCACAATTTATTAATCCACTCATGGGTCTATGGGCACTTGGACTTTTTTCATGACTTGGCTACTATGAATTGAGCTGCAATGAACAATCTGGTGTGAATATATTTGTTATAAAGTGATTTTTGATCTTTTGAATATACACCTAGAAGAGGAATTGCAAGATCGAATGGCAGGTATACCTTTATATCTCTGAGTATTCTCCATACTTCTTTCCAAAAGGGACATATTAGCTTGCATTCCCATTAGCAGTGCAGAAGTATTCCCTTTTCTCCACATCCACACCAACATCTTAGTTCTGGGATTTTTGTTATGTGAGCCACTCTTACTAGAGTTAGATGAACTCCCAAAGTGGTTTTGATTTGCACTTCTCTGATGATTAAAGATGATGAGCATTTTTTCATGTGTCTGTAAGCCATGTGCCTATCTTTTTCAGAGAAGCTTCTGTTCATGTCCGTTGCCAACAATAAAATGGGATTATTTGTTGTTTTCTTATTACTAAGTTTGAGTTTTTTGTAGATTCTGGTTATCGAAACATTGCCAGAAATATAACCTGCAAATATTCTCTCCCATTCTGAGAGTTTTCTGCTTGCTTCACTTACTGTATTCTTGGCTGTATAGAAGCTTTTCAGTTTGATCAGATCCCAGTAATGTATTTTTGGTGTGGCTTCAATTGCCCAGGGGTTCCTCCTCATTAAGTGTTCTCCAAGGCCAATTTGTTCAAGTGTTTCTCCCGCACTGTCTCCAAGAATCTTTATAGTTTCATGTCTTAAGTTTGAATCTTTTATCCAGTGAGAGTCAATTTTTGTTAATGGTGAAAGGTGTGGGTCTAGTTTAAGTCTTCTAGAAGTTGCCAGCCAGTTCTTCCAGCACCATAAATAGGGAATCTTTCCCCCGATTTACATTTTTGATAGACTTCACAAAGATCAAATGACAATAAGTGTCTGGTTTCATCTCTTGGTTCTCAATGCTGTTCCATACATTTGCCTCTCTATTTTTGTGCCAGTACCATGCTGTTTTCATCACTGTAGATTTATAGTATCATTTGAAGTCTGGTAGTGTGATTCCTCTTGATTTGTTTTTATTTCTGAGTAAGTCTTGAGCAACTTGAGATTTTCTCTGGTTCCATATAAAACAAAGTACTATTATTACAGATCTTTAAAGTATGATTGTGGTACTTCAATAGGGATTCCATTAAATTTGTATATTGCTTTGGGTAGTATGGACATTTTAACAATGTTGATTCTTCCCAGCCATGAGCATGGTATGTTTTTCCATTTGTTAACATCTTCAGCTCATTTCTTTTCTCAGAGTTTCATAATTCTCTTTATAGAGATCTTTCACATTCATTGTTAGGTAAATATCCAAATATTTCATCTTCTTTGGCACTACTGTAATAGGAATAGAGTTCTTGACTGTTTCTTTTTTCTTTCAGCTTGACTGCTATTGGTATATATGAAAGCTACTGATTTGTGAATATTGATTTTGTATCCTGATATGCTACCATATTCCTTGATCACTTCTAAGAGTTTTGCAGTTGAGTCCTTGGGGTTTTCCAAAGTTTGATCTCCTCTGACCCTATTTGGATACCCTTGATTGCCTTCTCTTGCCTGATTGCAATGGCTAAGACTTTTATTACAATGTTAAAAAGCAGTGGAGACAATGGGCAACCTTGCCTGGTTCCTGATCTGAGTGGAAATGTTTTCAATTTAACTCCATTCAATACAATATTGGCTGTGGTTTATTGTACATGGCCTCTATCAGTTGAAGAAAAGTCCCTTCTGTACCTATCTGCTTCAGTGCTCTGATCATGAAAGGATGCTAGATATTGTCAAAAGCTTTTTCTTCATCTATTTAGGGAATCATATGGTCTTTTTTTTTAGATTGTTTATGTGATGTAATATATTTGTAGATTTACACATATTGAACCAACTTTGAGATCTTGGGATAAGGTAATTATATCCACTTGGTCATGGTGTAAAATTCATTTGAAGTGTTACTGGATTCTGTATGCTAGGATCTTATTGAATATTTTTGCATCTATATTCGTTAAGGATATTGGTCAATAATTTTCTTTTCTTTTTGAGTCTTTTACTGGTTTAGGGATCAGGATGATATTTGCTTCATATAATGTGTTTTGTTGAGTTTTTCAAAAAACCAACTTTTTGATTCATCGATCTTTTGAATAATTCTTTTGTTTTCAATGTCATGTAATTCTGCTCTAATGTTAGTTATTTCTTTTCTTCTTCTAGGCTTGGGGTTGGAATGTTCTTCCTTTTCCAGTTGCTTGAGATGTCCCATTAAGTTATTGACTTCTTCTTTTTCCGTTCTCTTGAGAAAACATGCAATGCTATAAATTTCCCTCTTAGGGCTACCTAATTTGTTCCTTTGGAGTTGCAACTTGCTTGATCTGAGAGGACATGCAATTATCAATCTCTTCTCTCAGCTCAAGTCCTAACCTTCAGCTTTGTTGGGTTCTTTCTTGCCATTATCTCTCCCTCTGGACGAGAGCTTCTGTTGAAAGCTGACTCCAGGCAGTCAGCATCATCTACTCCCCCTTGCTTTTATTGAATGTAAAAATTGGAGTTAATGAAAATAGTCAACCTAAGGATTTAGCAAAACATAAGGCATTTTGAAACAAAATGAACAAACAAAAAAGCAACCAGACGCACAATTGGACACACAAAGAATCAAAACCAAAAGAAAAATAGCATAATTAAGCACTCTCAGAAACTTTAAGAGGAAGTGAAGAAGATATAATAATAATGATAATAATTAAAAATTTAACAATAATTCCTACAAGAAAAGAATGGGAAAAAACACCAAAAAAGCAAAAAGAATGAGCAAAGAATAAAAGGTATCAACAAAAAAATTATCTATCTACCTATATATATAAACATATACATATATACACACACACATATATATATGTACGACTATATGTATGCTGTAGAGATCAACTTTAGTAGGAACATATGCAAACTTTAGTTGCAATATACTTTCTGGACACCAGGTGGTGCTGTGAGTGATTCCCAGGCTTATACCTGTTTGCCAGCTTAAACTGTTCTTGGTGGTTGCCTGGTTACCCACTTGGCGCTTAGACTCTGCTGAACTGTTGATTCCACCAATCTCAAAAAATCTTCACAGGCAGGTTTCACAAATTCTCCCTGCAACAAGTTCCTGTGAAGTATAGGATATCATGGGCCTGTTCCGAGTGTAGGGAGACTGCCTGCAGGTGAGACCCAAATTGCTATTCCTGGACAGAGTATAAAGGTGCCTGTGGTGACCACTATCTCCCAAATTTTAAAACAATGGCTACTTCCTATCCAGAATCTTTACCATCTGAGTGTCTCTCCCCCTGCCTAACTGTGGTGGTGCTGCTCCAGATGGCATCCCATTTGGACACCAAATTCCGCTGGGGAGTCCACACTTCACCAATCTTTCCACACAACATCTAGTTTCCCCATGACCTGGGAATTTTAATCCTCTATGGTGGGGCAGGATGCTGCACCACCACTGCTGCAGCCGTGGCACAGAAACTTTCCTAGCAGTCTCTGAAGCTCCAGATTAAACTCCAAGTCCAGTAATCTGTCACCTCGTTGCAAACCCCAAAGTGCCACTCCACACTCCACACATCCACAGAGTGGAATATTGGCCATGATCTAGCCCACTAACTCTCACCTATTGCTCCAGGAGAGCTGAGCTAAAAGTCTTTCCTGTCCGCCATCATGCTCTGCCCCCAATAGTGTGGAGAGAAAAATTTATCTTTAAAAACACAAAATAAAAATTACATTCAAAATTACTGAGTCAAGATTTTATCAAACACAAATAGATATCCAGCATAAAATAAGTAAGGGAAATAAGTTCAATAATATTCTATGAAACAATGTTGTTTATTTTTCAAAAGCTAGGTAAATATTTAAAATAATGCTAAAATGAACAACTTCAATCAGTAATAGTGCATTTAAAAGTAAATATACTCATTATTAGGAATAAAAATAATACCCACAGAAAGATAAGAGGTGAAATAAGACATTATAATTATATAAAAACTTAAGTTTTATATATTTTCATATAAAGTGTGAATTACTTTTATATAATATAAATAAGTGAGCAATTAAATGTTAAAATTGGGAATTTTCTTTCAATTTTCAGGAAATAATAATTTGTTAATATTGGTTGAATTGGAAAAAGACAACCCATAATAACCATATGTAAGGACTTCAAGAATTTCATGGAAAAATAGAATTGAAAGGTAAAAAATAAATATATATATAAACTTTATTTCTCAGAATAAGATCCATCAATTTCAAGACAATTATGAAAGTAATAATATTAGGAACTAAGAAATTTGGGAATTTAGCCCTATTAAAACAGTCTCTTTTACATTCTTAACTGAATAATAATGAGTGTCTTTCACAGAATTTGTACAATTAAAAAACAAAGAAACCATAAAGAACCTTATCAGGGCTGTGAGGTGGCTGCTCAACAATTTCCTGTCAAAGCTCTTGCAGAATTGCTCCTGTTTGGTGAGAGGAATGAATAAGAGCATTGTCATGGTGGAGAAGGAATTTCAGATGAAACATTGCTGGGCATTTTTCTGACCAAGTTTTGGCTAACTTTCTCAGAATACTCCATAATAAACAGATGTTCTTGTTCTATGGTTCTTTAGGAAGTCAGGTAGAAAAAAAAAAATGCCCTGAGCAGCCCCAAAAACTGTTCCCATGACATTTGCTCTCAACTAATCTGCTTTGTTTTGACTGGACACCACCACCTCTTAGCAGCTATTGCTTTGATTGTGCTTTTTCTTCAGGATTGTACTAGGCAAAGTCTTATTTCACTGCCTGTTATAATTGTTTGAAAAAGTTTCAGGGTCTTGATCTCAAATCTGTTTAAAATTTCTATTTAGAAGCTCTGCTCTTGTCTGAAGCACATCTGAATGCAACATTTTGTTATCCATCAAGTGGGAAGTTTGCTCAATTTCAATTTTCAATCAGAATTGTGTAAGATGAACTAATTGAGATTGTCTGTGGTGTTAGCTATTGTTTGCACTGTTTATCTTCAATTAGGATACAAGATGTCTCAAATATATGTGAAATATACAAATAATAATGAAGAAACAAGATTATAAAGAATGATTTTCTTCCAAGTATTTTATAAATGTGATACAATTCCAATCCAAACCTCAATAGGTTTTCATTATTTAGTTATGTAACTTAATATGATGATCCTAAAATTCACAGGGATGTGTAAATGGTCAAACATTGCCATTGTGCTCTTAGAAGGGAAAAATATCATGATAGTCTTACTCAATGAGATATTAGAAATTCTTTATTTTTTATTTATTTTTTTTTTCTGGCAGGTTTTTTTTTTTTTTTTTTTGGTGGGGGGCTAATTTTTAACCTGCCACCTCCAGCATATGGGGCCAGTGCCTTACTCCTTTGAGCCACAGGCGCTGCCCTATTTATTTATATTTTTAGACTGAGTCTTACTCTGTCACTCTTGATAGAGTGCCAAGGCATCATAGCTCACAGCAACCTCTGATTCTTAGGCTTAAGCAATTCTCTTGCCTCAGCCTCCCAAGTAGCTAAGACTACAGGCACCCCCCACAATGCTTGGGTATTTATTTAGAGACAGTGTCTCATTCTTGCTCAGGTTGGTCTCAAATCTGTGAGGTCAGGGTAATCCTCCCACCTCAGCCTCCCAGAGTCTAGGATTATAGCATGAGCCACTGTGCCTGGTCTCTAGGAATACTTCAAAAGCTATAGTTGTTAATGCACTGTGATATTTTTAACAGGATCTGGGGGATAACCAGAACATAGAATTAGAATACAAATGTCAAAGCCAGACTCATCACATATGAAAATTTGATATATTGCTAAGTTGGCACTGTAGATCAAATGGTGGTTGAAAATAATAATTATCCAATCAATGATTTGGAGAAGTTGGTTGTAAATACATAAAGATAAGAAGTCTTTAATCCCATACTATAATGAACAACCAATTCTAGGTAGATTGAACATCTACATAAGAAAAATGTTTAAAATTTGAAAAACTGTAGAGAATTAAATATCTATATTATGGGCATAGTAAAGCATTACTAAGCAAAAGACATGAAAAGTGAACATCTAAAAGGAAAGAATTCAGGAAAGGGAACAATTTAAATTTTAAGCCTTCTTCTTTGACACAAATAATAACATAAAGATTTTTGCAATACCTATAATAAGAATAAATTAGCATCAACTAGTGTGAAATCATATAAATCAATTAAAATATTCAAAAATGTAAAATTATAAATAAGCAACGAGAATGTTTCAATGACTGACACCACAGAAAAATTATGTACATCATCAGTATTCAGGGAAACATAAATCAAAGCCACTAGGAAATATCATTTGACACTTTCTACATTGCCAAAATTAAAAGTCTGACTTTATCATGTGTTCTTAAAGTTTCAGAACAATGAATATGAAATATTACTCACTGTTGGGAATTAGATGTTTCTGACACTTTGGATAGTCATTTTCACAATATGTAACATAACTGGAGGTGAACTAATACTTAAGCCTATCAATTCCATCCCAAAGAGAATTTACATCATGTATACAAAGGAGATACACACAAAAAAGTGATCATTTTCTGTGACTATTTTTAAGGGAAACAAAGATTTCACTTAGATGGTATTTGGCTCCTCTATACATTTTTGAAGAAAGAACACATCAGCTTATTGCACAATTTTTAAAAATCCCTTATGAAAATTTTATATCCCTTTTACTTCCTACATATTTTTCTTTTGTAATCTGGCCCTTAAAGTGAACTTTCAAAAACTGACAAATGATTTTCTGGGGAAGGTCTGCTGTCTATCACAGTAGTAAGTGAATGTGTCCAGATTTAGAATCACCACAGGGCCTTTAGTAAAAAGTCAAATTTCCCCTTCATTACTAGTACAGAATCAGGGATTTCTGGTTGAAACTTTAGCCTCTCGTGTAACACATTTGACTGATTCCCTTAATTGCTTTGCATTGTGCTTTCCATCCATAGACAGCAAAGCCGAGAAGGTGGGCATTCCTTCACTGTCAGGCGCTTTATTTTTTTGAGGCACAAGACACCCTGATTTCAGGCCTGCTCACGGCATCAAGGTGATGATGAGAGAGTCGAAGCCGTCACCCAGCTGAAAAACACAACAAGGCAACTGACAGCAAAATGTTAACACCTTATTCTTTACTCTTGACTGAGAAGTAAAAGAAGAAATGGGTCAAAAATCAATTACTGGAGTTAGGAAGAATGGTGTTGGAAAAGTAGAGTGGGGAGAGCACTTCGTGTTGAAAGGGAAGCTGAGGGGACTTCCTCCTTTATGATTTTGAAAAGGGATAGTGGATTTTTTTTTAACAGTGATTCAATCACTTATATATATATATTTTTACATGCATAGCTCATTCCCTAGTTTTCCTTACTCCTTCCTTTATGCCGACTGTTTTTCGTTTAAAGAGGGGGCTGTTTATTATCCTCACAAATTATAGTGATTAGTCCTATTTTTAAAAAGATGCTAATTGTGACTGCAGTCAAGGCTTTTTAAGCGTTGTTCACTGGAGAGGTTGTCAGAGAAAGAATTATAGCGAATCAACTTCTTTAATTCTATTGGGCTGATAAGCCAGGTATGCACAAAAAACAGGCACCTGAGAGCTGAGCATAGTTTGAGGGTCATGGCACCAATGCCTACAACGCAGAAGCAAAACAAAAAGTTCTCTTTGAAATCAGCTGATTAATTAAGTTTCCTATGAGACATCAAGAATGTTACTCTGTGCAGGGAATGCATATTTTTGTAAGACTATTGTTCTATAACAGAAATGAACTTTGCAGCTCTAAAGAAATATGATGAAATCCTGGTTCCACCATGTCCTGACTCTGTAGTTCTGGGCAAACTCGCTGAATTCTTCTTCTGCAATTTCCCCATGTGTCCATCATGCAGTGGCCCTACAGATTGAAGATAATGCATGCAAAGTACTTAGCACAATGCTAAGAAAGTGTTCAGGAGATAGAAATGGCGTAACCAGGACATGGAGACGATGCCGGTGCAGAAGTCAATGGAACTGAGAGTATTTGTCTTAATACTTTTGTATGTCCTTGGAACATGTACAGGCCATGGCTATATCTTGTCATGGAAAATGAAATAGGTAGTTTGAGTCTCTGCTTACAAAAGCCAGTGTGACTGGGCAGCGCCTGTGGTTCAGTGAGGAGGGTGCCAGCCCCATATACTGAGGACAGTGAGTTCCAACTCAGCCCCGGCCAAACTGCAACAAAAAAAAATCCGGGTATTGTGGCAGGTGCCTATAGTCCCAGCTACCAGCTTCTTGGGAGGCTGAGACAACAGAATCACCTAAGCCCAAGAGCTGGAGGTTGCTGTGAGCTGTGATGTCACAGCACTCTACCAAGGGTGACAAAATGAGACTCTAGAAAAACAAGAAAGAAAGACGAAAAAAAAAAAAGCCAGTGTCACAAACAACAGGGATTCCTGGCTACAAAAGAAGCACCCAGGGAGTTTTGGACAATCTATCATGCTGGCAAGTGGGTGTTTATTTGCCTGCTCAGCCTGTGAGTGTCTTTACTACATTAAAGGAATTCCTGACTCTGGCTGATGCCTTCATTTCCTGCTGATCAGTCATCCCCTGGCTTTGCTCAACTAACACAGAAACAGTGGGACACTCTGTGTGAGGGAAGGCAGATAGGAACCTACACATCTATTGCCATTGTAGGAATTTCATTGCCTTTGACCAGAAAAATGGCATATAAATCATTTGTGGACAATACAGTATGTTCTAATTGCATAGCAACAGATATCTTGGAATATGTCACCATGAGTGGGAGAGAAGACCTCGTGTGTGTCTGTGTGTGTGTAAAAAAAGGTGGCCAACACACAGAAAATGTGTTGTAAATACTTTGCAAAATTTTGTATGAATGTTTTGAATATAAAGGTACGTTAAGCTACAATTCCAATTTTGTTATGTATGGTGACTTTTGAGACAGTCACCCTGTTAGATGTGCAGTCAGGTCTTTGCATTTTAGGACATATTTTCATCTTAGAAAAAAATGGAGCCATTTTAGGGAAGAAACACTATCATCTTTTTTACTGGCCTTGAAATTAGTATTGGGAATATTGCCTGGAGTTCCATGGCTACATTGCAACCAAGAGGTGACAAGCTAAAAAAATTGGGCAGGATTGGGGAGGGTGATAAAAGAGACAATTAATGCACCAAAATTGAATCCTGAATGCAGATTTGTTATTTGAGATAACTTACTCTCTTCATTTTTCAATCTAAATCCACTGCATAACTAACTCTGCTATAAGAGCTGACCTCTCTCTACAGACTCAGAGAAAGGTTAACCCTTTTCTAAGCTTCCATAGCTCTTTGGACATGGACACATGATGAGTCTTAGCTACCAACCTGGAACAATTTAAGACAACCTGGAATGCCTCCCCCATTTCTTAAATCTTGAATGAATGGCACAAGGAATCAGAGACGGAGAATTCTTGAAGTTTCCAAAGTAGCTAAGCCTAGTTTGTAGGCAGCAGTAACAAGGCCAACATTGGAGGTCCAGGAACAGCGTCCTCCCAGGCTGCCTGCCCAGTGCTGAGATGATTTTGCTGCAGTCCCCCCTGCTCTATGAAAATGCAAGCTTCTGAAGCTCTGTTCCTTAGTATTTCTCAGAAAGATAAGATCTTCCCAGTATCCTTTCTAGATTTCCTTTTTGCTAAAGTCAGCCTGAGTTGGCTTCATTTGTTTGAAAATGAGAATCATAATTAATATAGATATGTTCTTGGGAAAAAATGCTTAGAAATTTAGGGTGGGACTCAGGAACAGATTTTTAAATACCTTGCTAAGGTGAATACTCTCCAAGTCCATCCAGGTAAATACAAAAGATATAAAGTCTCCATCTTTTTTTTTTTTTTTTTTGCTTAATGGCTGATTATTCCATAGTATACATGTACCACAGTTTATTAATCCATTTATAGGCTGAAGGGTGCTTGGATTGCTTCCACATCTTTGTTCTTGTGAATTAAGCTGCTATGAACATGTATGTGTAAATGTCTTTATGATAAAATGATTTTTATTTTCCTCCTGGGTAGATACTTAGTGATGGGACTGCAGCATCAAATGGAAGGTCTACTATTGGCTCTTTGAGAATTCTCCATACTTCTTTCCACTGAGGCAGTATTAGTTTGCAGTACCACCAGCAGTGTGAAGTGTTCCCTTCTCTCGGTACCCTTACCAGCATCTGCAGCCTTGGGACTCTGTGATGCGGGCTATTCTGACCAGGCTTGCATACATTCTTAAGAGACTCCCAGGTGGGAGATTATGAGGTGAATTTGAAGCTCACTGGACAGGGCAACCTCTTAGAGTCTTTTCAGACTAAAATTGTTTCAAATTCTGTTTCATGCCTCTTAGGCACAGATGAGATGCTCCTTTTCATGCTCCTGATCATCAGAACTAGCCTTTGGTGAACATGTCAAGTTTCTTTTAAGAGGAAACTTAAGTTTAACACATCTCCTGTATCATCCTCAACCTTTTGTGCTCACTCAGAGGCTCATGTGAATCCTGCTTTCTTCCAGAGCACAGTGGCTTCCATTCTCCAACCTTTACCAAAAGCCTTCCTTCGGATGGAAGGATCTGATGGCAACCATTCACTCTTTAGTCTGAATGCAAGGCATTTTTGCTCTTTCTTAAAAGTATTTACATGTTTGTTCTATTTCAGATAGAAAGATTTTTGTCCCTATGGAAAAGTGAACACCTCAAACATGACAAGAATGACTTTAATTTATCAATGTAAGGTTGAATTCCAGATACCGAGAAGTTAGGGAGAAGTTTCCTGATTTAACATATGAATAAAGTAAGATTTTCTGAGATGAAATATGTAAGTGAATCAATTCGAAACTATTTTTATGTATTTGAACGGCTGCCTGATGATGTGAAAAATTGGTTGTATTCTGAGCCGAGATCAATGGATTAAATGACAAGGACATTTATTTTAGCATAAACAAAAAGGAGAAAAAATTGTTTTTACTGAATACGTCTGGATTCATGCCAGTAAATACAAAGCTTCTGAAAAGTTCATGTATTCTTAATCGGAATATCTCATATTTGGAAAACAGACAAAATGTTCTTCAGGTTACCCTCTTGCTCATTTATTAATGTTTTGTTCAAAAGAAGCTGTCAGCTAGAGAATCTGATCTCTGCCTAGACATTACTGCAAACTTCACTTGTTTACTCTCCACAGTTTTGTGAGCTGAGTGGTAGCTATGTATTACCCAAATGAGAATCTCCAAGGTTCACAGAGTTTAGTTAGCTTGCAATTACACAACTTGTCAGTATCGTGGATAAAACTTGAACTCATGCCCTGAAAGCTACTACCCTGAGTGCTCACATTATAAAAGCAAAAATATCCAGGAGGCACCCAGGAGCAATGAGGGTCATAGAATAAACCTGTATAAATGGAGGCCTCTGTGACTTTATTAAGTTTAATAGTCTCTTAAAGTCCTGTATCTGAAGACACCTTGCTCCTCTAGGCAGCCTAGAATGTCCCAGGTGCCTCCCTGCACACCTCTGGACTATTCCCAGCTGGGGATGAGTGTGGAAGTCTGGCTTTCCACTAAATGCCTTTAGGACAGAACTGCTTCTGATTTGCTTCCAAATACATATCACAGTGCTTTCCACAAAGCTGTTGATCAATAAACATTTGTGGAATCCTTCACAGCCCAAGGCACAATACCAAATAAGGAAAAGAAAAACTGCAAACATGGTGTGGAAATGCTTTATTCCCAGGGGTGTTCCAGGTCTGAAATACTTGATGTCAGCACACATCATTCAGTTTCAGAATACCAATCTTGCTGTACTTTCTGATGCAGCCTTAGGAGATATGTAGAGTTTTGCAGAATGAACATTATTTAAATAAAGTTGGGAAATTAGAAGGGAAATTATCTCATTCCCTTTACCCAGAGCAGCAGCTGACAATCCTTGAAGAGCTGAGAGATGCTTGAAACCTAATGTATTGAGGTGAGGTATTAGGAAATTATTCTACCAGGGATCCTTCTTGATAAACAATTAAATCTCATTCTTACCTTGAAATTGCAGAAATGAGTTCACCGAATTGCTTTGAGCTTCCTTTTATAGAGTAGCTTCTAAGCCAACAATTTTGCAAAAAGGTAATTGCATTTTATTGTTGGAGAAATTCTGCCATTGTGGCTTATCAATATGTTCAGTGGAACATTAACCTTTGAAAACAATAAAGGACATTTCATGAAGGCAATAAAAGACCATTTATAAAGTAACTTCCTTTGGAAAGTTGGGAGAAGGAGCACAGAGTTTGCAGACAGGTAAAACTTGGTTGAAATCTTCTACTGATACCCACTAGCTGGGTGGTTTCCTCAAGCAGTATAATAGTTTGGAGTATTACTTTCTGCATCCATAAAGTTAGGATAATGATATTTACCTCACCCACATGGTGCAGGTTTAAAAGTGCATGTGTAATTGCTGGCATAATTTTAAGACATATATGCAATGCTGGACCTACATGGATTCCTCACACTGTAAGTCAAATGATATATATTCTTCGAGCTTGATGTTATGTTGAGGTTAGATTGAGAGAAGGTGACTTGAGAGAAGGGATGTTATCTGTGCTGTGTGACTGGGCAGGTCATTCAGCCGCTGATCTCCACAGCTTTCCTATCTGTGAATGGCGACAGAGTTACAAATTTTCCTAATTACCAAGAGAGTGAAGTTAGCATGCATCATTAAACCAAAATCCAATGCACTCAATACTACTCTGAAATCAATACATAATCACCTACACATTCATATGAATGGTAAAACATAACTATAGTCCAGAAAGTAGAAGGGAAGAGGAGAGAGAGGGGAGGAGGGAAGTGGGTGGGTATTTGGGAAGACCTCACCTAAGGTGCATGATGCAATGGTGCATTTCAAAACTTTTTTTTTTTTTTTTAGCCTCAAGCTATCCCCCTGGGTAGAGGGCCATGGCATCACAGCTCATAGCAACCTCCAACTCCTGGGCTCAAGCGAGTCTCCTGCCTCCGCCTCCCAAGTAGCTGGGACCACAGGCGCGCGCCACAACGCCCGGCCATTT
>CAUYQV010150071.1:0-37649 GCA_963574575.1 Galagoides demidoff | reverse complement strand
GGTAGAGTGCCATGGCATCACAGCTCATAGCAACCTCCAACTCCTGGGCTCAAGTGAGTCTCCTGCCTCCACCTCCCAAGTAGCTGGGACCACAGGCGCCGGCCACAACGCCTGGCCATTTTTTGGTTGCAGCCATCATTGTTGCTTGGCAAGCCCAGGCTGGGGATTCGGACCCGCCACCTTAGGTGTACGGTGTACGTGGCTGGCACCTTAGCCGATTGAGCCACAGACGTTGAGCCATGAAATTTTAATTTTGAGAAAGAGTAGGCTATTGTGACAGATTAGGGGACAACCTTTAAACAAGCTGCAGTGACTGATAACTCTTTACTCTCTCTTTTTAAGAAGTAATGAATGGCTATAATGATAGCTTTTAAAATTCTGTCCACAAACCTGTCTGCTCTCATCAGGTAAAGAATATTTCCAAGCAGTAGCCCCATTGGTGATAAATATGGCAATTCCATTCCCATTTGAGTTGTCATTTAGGATCTTGATGGCTTCATTCAATGTGTCTGTCTCCAGAACCACATTGACCAAAAGGGTCCTGACTGTAACAGATTATATTTGACTGCCAGGATTACTGTATAAAGAAAAATCAGCTTTTTGGAATCTGAGGGGAAAAAATTTTCAAAACAGAGGTTGAATTTCTTGTTAGGGTATAATGCATCTGGTGACTTTAAGTTGAAGCCAATGCCATTTGCAGCTCTAAAAATTCTAGGGCTTTAAGAATTATGCAAAATGAACTTTCCCCAGGAAGTAAAAATGGAACAACAAAGCCTGGATGGCAACACATCTGCTTACAGCATGGTTTACTGAATATTTTAAGACCACTGGTGAAACCTACTACTCTGAATAAAAAAGATTCCTTTCAACATTTTACTGCTCATTGACAATGCACCTGGTACCCAAGAGTTGTGATGGAGATGCACAAGGAGATTACTGTTTCCGTACTTACTAATACAACATCCTTTCTTCAGTCCATGGATCAAGCAGGAATTTCAAGTGTTACTACTGGGAAAAGAAAATTGCTTTTCATCAGACTATAGCCGCCATAGATAGCGATTCCTCTGATACAGCTGAACAGAGTAAATTCCGGAAAGGGTTCGCCATCTAGATTACCAATTCATAGGAGTTTGGAAAACATTGATTCCAACCCTCCTGGAGGAGGGAATGTGGGAAATTATTGCAGATTTGGTGGAAACAGCACAATAATTAGATTAAGAAGTGGAACCTAAAAGTGAGACAGAATTCTGCAACCTGATGTTAAATCATGAATGTGTGAGCAAATAACATGGTTTCTTGAGATGAAATCTACTTCTTGTGAAGAAACAAGAAATATATTGCGAATATATTTGAAACAAAAACAAAATATTTAGAATATTATACTCCATGAGTTGATAAAGCAATGTTAAGATTTGAGAGGCTAGACTGCCATTTTGAAGGAACTTCTACTGTGGATAAACTTTCATCTAATAGCATGGCATGCCATGGAAAAATACTTCATGACAGGAAGAATTAATTGATGCAGCAAACTTCATTTTTTGGTCTTATTTGAAGAAATTTTCCTAGCAATCCCAACCTTCAGCAAGCGCCATCTTGATCAATAAGCCATCAACATAAAGATCAGGTTCTTTACCAGCAAAAGGAATGCTACCTGTTAAAGGTTGATGTCATAGTATTTTGTAAAGAAATAAAGTATTTTTAATTACGGTATGTATTTTTTATGAACATAATGCTATTTCACACTCAATATACTACAGCATAAACACATATTTTAGATGCCCTGAGAAACAAAAGTATTATTTGATTTACTTTATTACTGTTGTGTGAACCAAATCCACAATATCTGAGATATTCTTATTTTAATTTTTAAACAGTGGCAAATTGGACACACCTGATGAAAAATTTATACTATTTGTAGCCTTTTTCTTTTTTATCTTTCTTTTTGCCTTGTAAAATCTAACACCTTCCCAACTATGCTAACTTCCCCTTTTGCTATTTATCCAGGGGATACACCTTGCTGCATCCTTTAACTATCCATGGCTGTTTATACATTTATCCATCTAAAAATCACCAGAGTTCTAAGCACTGGTCTAGGCATTGGGGAAATGTTTGGTATAATTCCTTGCGGTTACAGAAGACTAAAATACAAAAAGTAAATCACTGGAGGTGATTTCAGATTGTGATAAATACTATTTACGATAAATGGATAAAAAGTAGTGACAGTGAAGTAAGTGTTCAGAGGAAACTATCAGGAGGACCATTAGAACTAAACATCAGCTGTAAGTAGAAGCTACTTTACAAAACCAGGGGTAACGTCCAAGGGAAGTGGATGAAAATGTATTTAAAACTTCAGGAGACTGAACCATTTCTGGATTTTTCAAGAGCTATAAATAAGACTAATGTGATTGGAACGTTTAGCAAGATATGTGATTGATAAAAGATTTGGCTATATTGAGATGAGAGGGCTTTGTCAACTAGGATGAGGACTTTAGGTTTATTTTAATACCAACAAAAGGCATTAGAAAGTATAAGCAAATAAATTATATAATAGGATATGATATTATACATGTCCCATGTGATGGACTATATAAGAAAAGTTATTTGAAAATAAGATTGATTCTTGTAAGTTAAGAATATACTTATGGGTAAGGTTGGAGATAAAAGCTAAAATCTTATAGTCAATGTAAGCTTATCCTCTGCAGGAAGTTTCCTGTGATGATTTCAGAGGGAATAGAAATAGTAAAAGATTAACCAGGAAGCTAAAAAAGATAAAGCTTCAAGTCTACACATGGACCCATGAGGGCACATTAATATATTTGCATAGCGTGTATTTTATAAAATAAATTTTCCAAAGTAACCTATTTTAACTGCAATTAGATAACTTTGCGGTTAGTTTTTGTCCATGTTTTTTCCACAATCACATTTCCACAGTGTTGGATAGTATTACAATGGCCACTTGCATTTAGATGGCCATTAGGGGAAGTAATTTTAACTGAAGGACATTTTAAGTTTGGCTTTACTGTTCTGTGATGATGTGGTTCACAATTACTCCTGATTTCAAGGACTGTTTCTACCCTGTGTACTGATCTTCTGGTTACAAGAGGGATTTTACTCAGTGAATGTATTGTAGAGAATATAAATAATTCTTAATGTTGAAACTTACTCGAAACCCAATGTATACCAGGAACACATACTTTATTGATCTGAAAAAGGAGATGAAATGCTGCATCTTAAAATACTGGAAGGACAAAAGCTTAAATAAATACATGAGAAAGACTTAAGTGTGCAAGATTGATTTGGAATTGAATTATGATTTTTCCTTTTACCCAAATTCAGTTGAATATTAATTACAAATTAAGATTTCCTCTCTTAGAATTAAGATAGAAAGAAATCGAAGGTAACAATTCACTGACTTACATAAATATTTTAATAAATGATGTAGTTTAATAATTTATATCATTCACTTATTGTAGGACACTCCCTGCTATATCTCCCCCACGTAATAGGTAAGTCTATGAGACAAACCCAGCTATAGGTAGGTTCTTACCTCTCAATTCCATAAAAAGAAAATTTTTGTCATCTGACTACTTAATTGGTCCTTCTAAAATTTCCATCAAACTAACAAATCAAAGTGATATTAGTATATCAGAAACTACGAAGAGATAGAGAATGCAGGGTCCCTTCTCTGCTTCCAATAAATTACAATATTCTGACTTCTTTAGTAGTACTCTGGGAAATAAAAGTGAAAAAAAGAAAATAGCCAGTAGCTATTGATCACTCTATGTGTAATCAGAAAAAGTTGCATGGTTCTTTTCTCTGACTGATGGATTACTCCCTGGAGCTCATAAATTAGATCAAGTGGCATCTATATATTCTTTAAAAGACAACAATGATAGAATTATTTTTGTTCTTTGGAAAGAAAAGTGGTTCTACACTCTGATAAAGCAAAGTGACGTACTAAGAAGAAAATACAACCTAAATCCGTGAGCTTATATTTTCAATTAGTAACTATTTATTAACTTTGTCACCTTGGGCAAAGTAGGTTATCTTTGTGAGCTTCAGTTACCAGTTTGTGCAATAAAGTAGCTAGATTTAAGTTATGAGTTTATATTCTGTTCATACCTTATGACACAACTCTGCTGGATATAAAAAGACTTAGCCAATACATTTTATAACTAGGGTCTCAGTAACTAAACAGACAGTATTTTATGATGATTTGTTTTGGGGATGCTGAAAAGACTGAAGATACTACCGTAAGGTCAAGTCTCAGATATGTTGATAAAATGGCTCAATAGAGTAGAATTTCCCCCTCATGTCTTGGAAATAAGAATTCTATCATATAAGCATTATTCATATTTACTGGGGTATTATTCATACCCTTCATCTTAGGAGTATGAAAGGTTCTATGGACTTACACTTACCTTGTCACAAAGTACTAAGGAAAAAAGTTGGAAGAGTCAACACAGCGAGATAAGGACCCCTTTCTAGGTGACTTTCATAGAAGCCTGCATTCCATCTGGTACAGAATTGAGAGTCCCAGGTGTTCACGTACGGATTCAGCAGTAAAGAGAAATGAAAGTCCAGTTTTACACTATGTTTGAAAATCAACCAATGCAGTTCACAAGTAAGATGTTTCCACACATTTTTAATTTTTATGAGAGCTTTACAATTTCTGGAATGATGACACATACATCTCTGTAGACCTTCTTTCTAGTGAAATGATAAAACTTATAAAAATTATAAATTTATAAATTTACCACTTAATAATTATCTCACCACAGTCAAAATGGCATGCATCAAAAAGACTGACAACCAGGAGTGCAGGTGAGGATGTAGAGAGAGGGAAATCCTCCTACATCTGTAGTGTTAATGTAAATTAGTGCAACTACTCTGGGGAACAGTATGGAGGGTTCTCCAAAAACTAGAAGTAGAGCTACTAAGTGACCCAGAGAACTCACTGCATTGAGCAAGACACTCGAAGAGATAGTAGCAAATGTAGGGGATGAGAACATGAGCAAAGGAGGTAAACAACGACTGAATTTGAAAAGGTTAACAGTTTATTCTTTGAAGCAATAAAGGAGTCATAATGGGCTGAAAGAGAAAGGAGTCTAAAAGTGGAGCTGATACAGATAAAATGGGTAGTCCAATTTTATTTCTTTTTTAATTAAATCATTGTTGTATACATTAATGCAGTCATGGGGTACAATGTGCTAGTTTTATATACAATTTGAAATATTTTCATCAAACTGGTTAACACAGCCTTCATGGCATTCTCTTAGTTATTGTGTTAAGACATTTATATTCTACATTTAGTAAGTTTCACATGTCCCCTTGTAAGATGCACCGTAGGTGTGGTCCCACCAATCACCCTCCCTCCACCTATTCTTCCTCCTCCCCTCCCTTCCTTTTCCCCTTTCCCCCTATTCTTGGGGTATAATTGAGTACATTCATGTACTAATTTTATTTCTTGTATTAATATGAATGAATAGTTCTGACTGGGTGGGGAAAGAATCAGAATTTTTAAATAAGTGAAAACCTTTGCAAGGCAACCTGCTCAGAAGCACCCCCCACACACACAGGAGGCTTTGCTTTTCTTTTTCCTTTCTTCTCAATAAATTCCCTTCCCTTCATTTACTTGCAGTCTGTGAATTCATTCTTCAATTCACAAGACCAGAGACCCAACAGGAAAAGTCTAGTCTCATTACCACCCTTTTCCTTGTCTTCTCTGTTTCCTCCTGTCTAAGAAATTAAAAAAAAAAAAGAAAGAAAAAGAAAACCTACCCAGAAAGAGGAAATGAGGACATTATGCAAGAGAAATTAGACTGATGCTATGTTTTAAATATTCATTGATGAGTGGATTCCACATAGTCATAGCTGCTCTATAAAACACAGACTATGGTAAGAAAATAGATAATAATGCTACATAAATTGGTCAAAGAGAGAAGGAGAGCATGACAAAGTGATTTTTAGGTGTATGGTTGCAAGAAATTGTTAATTAACAGCTAAAATTGAAGGACAAAAAATTTGTGCTGATGTGGCAGAGGTGTTTGACGCTATTGTGGATACAAGCTGGTTGTCTGAAATTCTCAAAGGTGGAGACCAATATTTAAGAGTTTTCAAATTTGTGTCAGATTAAGTGATAATGAATTTGCAAGCATATGCCCTAAAGGATTTTATAACCTAGTAAACTGATAAGTCCAATGCAGGGTACTACGTTGTATGGAATTAAAGATGAATAACAAAGCAAATAAACAACCCACTCCCCAAACAAAAAGGCTAAAATATCAGAGTTTTAAAACTATGATGTCATAATGGAAAATAATATGATGAAACACACACACACATATATATAATCCTCACCCAACATCCACACCCAACAAAAAATTAAAAATCAAATACATGAAAGGATCAAAAATGGAAACCACAATCCAAAAGGGAAAACCGTATTCTTATGTGGATTTCATAAAAGGAAGACATTCGATTCTGTTTGATGGGATTAAGAACTTTTTTTTAGAAGAAAGGGGATTTGTCTCATAATAGCAATTTATTCAAGTTTATTATTAACATCCTCATAAATGTCAATCAGCACCTTAAGTGATCTGAAAATTTTGGTGAAGAGTTATGTCTTGGGTATAATAACTGTGCATTGATTCCAATATAAAGATGTTCAAAGCATTTATTAAGGAGCATTGTGAAGGATGAGGTTGCTAGGGGATCAAGGGTGGAAGGTGGATACTAAATGTTTTTTCTTTCAGAATATTACAGGGTGCACACGTTTTGTTTACATACTTTGTTTTGCACAAATTGGATCAATTTTACAAGCACACCTTCCAGCCAATGTGTACCATATTCAACAGGTGTGAGTTTTCCTACGCTCTACTCCCCACCCTTCTCCAGCTTGATCTTCATTGAGATTTATTTCCATATGTGCACGTAAGTGTTGGTGGATCAAGGCCAACCTGGTATTGAGTATGTGTATTTATTTCTTTAGCTCTGTGAAGTTTCACTTAGAAGAATGGTCTCTAAGTCCATCCAGCTTGTCACAAAAGATACCAACTTGCCATTTTTCTTTATGGCTGAATATGAAGAAGAAAGTATCTTAAATTGATCTTTAAATATTGATAGCCTTTCAAAAGCTATGGTATTAAGGTGCATATTTTTAATATCTTCAATCTAGGGGAGACAGAGTTAAAAGAAAGTAACATATTAGCAAAATCTGTTGGCTGGACTAAGAGTGCAGAGTGACCAAAGGTCAGGGGTAGAGAGCAGGTGAACACATTGGTTTGTGTGGGGAAACAATCATGAAATAAGAATTTGAATAATTGTTAGGTAAGTAAAAATGGGAAAAAATGAGAAATACGGATTTGTCTAATGTGACACAGGCCAAGGTACTATGGGGGGAGGACTAAAGAAGACGAAGCAATGACTTAGATTTGCAATCTAATTGTGAAATACTTGTCTTTAGGCTATTACAGTTGCATTTCAGAACAATAACTATAAATATAGCTTTATCCTGGGACCCCCCCACCTCCATTTAACATGGTAGCAGTGTAAAATGTCACTCATACAGAAGTATAGTTCTGCAACAGATTGTGAATAGTTCTAAAATTTTACCATCTAAACACTAGAAGAAATAGTAAATAACAGTTTGAAACCAAAAAATTAAGACATTCTTGTGTATTCTCTCCTGGCACTCTGAAATCTTTTCATATTACCTAGTATTCAATAGAACCTTCTGATATAAATTCAACATAGAGTTTTGAGATAATTTTATATAGATTCTGCTGTATGCTAGTTGACGCTGGAAATTGCTCTGAAGCATCACATGTTGATGAGTTGCCAAAAACCTTTCAATTAATTAAATCGCTATACTTGGCTCTGTCTCTGGTGGGTTGACTGCTTATCCCAAGCAGGTGTTGATGGATTAGGACATTCCTCTCTGGCTGATTCCTGATTAAATTTGGACAAAGAACTTGACAGCTGTCATGTCTCTGTTTACCATAACTCTTTCCTCAAACCAGAAAGCACAGAGTCTGCTGCATGAGAAAAGTGTGGAGAGCCATATTGTGTAGGTAACTCTTAAGATAGCAAGAGGTATTAAAAACAGTATTTTAATAATCTCTTATTCATCCGTAAGGCCCATTTGATTTGCACAAGAGAAGAAACTTCATAAAAGTCTCATTTATTAAAAATAAGCATGTGATACTTAACTTTCCATTATCCCCATTCTTTTATGCTAAAAACAGGCAAAATATTCTTATGGTCTCAGGATTCTCACCTGGATAACAAATACAGTGGTGGACAAACACAGAGTAATACTCATTCATGAATTGTGACCAGGCTGCCTTGCCCCCCTACCCCCTCCCCGCAAGGCTTTTTTGTCTAGAAAACATGAAAAAAGATAGGTTAGATCTGAGATCATCATGAAAAGAAATTTTTGATTGGCCCTCATTCTCTTTACAGGATTCAGATAATTTAAACACATTTTGGTTTTGTCAAGAAAAATCATTTTAGAATGAACTTGTATGTAATCTTTATGTTCACATAGATCTATTTCTATTTTATGGGCAACCATGAAGTGAGTTACTCATAAATTTATAAATTACACCTCATCTAGTCATCACATGTTATGGTTTTGTCCTCTGGACCCTGATAATAGGTTTTCACTGGACTGTATTTATTCCCTGCATCTTGTTGCTTTTCTCTCTCTCATGTGTGCTGTGCTGCTCCACATGATTCCACCATCTAGGACAATAAGGATCTGAGTAAGGAATGTGGTTAAATACTGCTCAGTACAAGCAATCTGACTGACCCAGAAGCTGTAAGAGAGAGCAGGCGATGCTTTCTGGTGTGTGATTGTGGCAAATTCCACATGGAGAAACACGCCAACAGTAGGTGGGAAGAAAACAGCAGATAAATTTTTCTCTTTCCCCCCTGTGGTGGACAACTTGGAAATGCAACTTTTTGTATGGCTGCTTGGAAGACACCCATGTGATAGAGAGAGCCCTCCGCGCACCCAGTTAAATCTCTCCCTAGGTTGCAGTGAAGCGCAGGCAACTACATTTGCTTCTCCTGTCTCTTTGAGGGCTCTATCCAAGAAATCAATTGGACTTAAACCTTATCTTGGCTGATTTTTTAAGAAAACTGGAAATAAGACGCAAGGTCAGAGAAGCTCAGTTTCTCATCTTAAACAATTTCTTCAAAACATTGTGCTGTAAGCCATGTAAGAGAGTTATGGACCCGAATATGAAGGTCAGAGAAACCACCTCTCAGGAGTGGTGGGGGGACCAATATCTAAAGCATGATACTCAATATTATTGAACACATGTACTTGAGTAATTACATATTACATCCTTAAAGCCACAAAATATGTAGACAAATATGTATGATTTCATCATATTTCATTAGCAAAAGATTTTCTACTTTTTTACCTAAAATAAAAAGGAAAAACTATGTAAAACATAACACACAGTTTACATGTCTTGTCCAGTCTAAAGATTATGAAATTGGAATGACATTGATTTAAATTTCTAGATTTTCCAGTTTGTTAACTTCTTTGAACCTTAGTTTTAAATTTTGTTATGGTGGGAAAATAGTGTTCAAATAGAGGAATTTTTATAAGGCCAAATTAAATTAGAAAGTATGCCAGAATATAGCAAATGGGCAAATATTACAAACACAATTTTCTGTCTATTTTTTTACATTGATGGAGTGATCTTCTTATATAATTAGATCATGAAAATTTTCTCCTTTCAGTTAATTTTGGGCATAGAAATTTGTTATCTCTTAATTTGTATTGATTAAATAAATTTATTAAATTTATTATTTCTATCAGTTTTTTTTTTTTTCTAAGACAGAGTCTCACTATGTTGCCCTCAGTAGAATGCTATAGCATCATAGCTCACAGCCACCTCAAACTCTTGGGCTTAAGCAATTCTCTTTCCTCAGCCTCCCAAGTAGCTGGGACTACAGGTGCCAGTCACAATGCCCAGCTATTTTTTATCGCAGTTGTTTTGTTGGCCTTGGCTGAGTTCGAACCCTCCACCCTTGGTGTATGTGGCTGGCACTATAACCACTGTGCTATGTGCGCCGAACCAGCAAGAATTTTTAATAAGTACTATGCATGTGATACAGAAGCAAACCAAACAAATAGAAAGTCCCTGTCCTTTTGGTCTTTTGTTCTACAAATTGCATCATTTCCTTTGCCTTTATTCTCTCCCAAACCAGTGAATTACTTTCCCTTGCCTAAACTATGCTATATTATGTTTTATAAACAAACCAACAATAGTCCATGTCTCTATTCTCCTCTACTAACCTGACATAGTTTGTTAAGAGCCAGGCTTCTGTAGTCTACAAATAGAACTGTCATTTCTCTGACCTCCCATTTACTCCTCAATCTTCCATGGTGGGACTTCTACCCTCCACATTTCTAATAAAACTATTTTCTCCAGTTCACGAAATTGCCTTCTATTTTCAAAATATAATGAATCTTTTTCTGTTCCTGTCTCACTTGACCTTGCTGCACTATTTAATCTGTGGCCTATTAATTCTTTTTTATAAATGGCCTTTTTTCGTTTCTGTAACACTATTCTCTGAGTTTTTCTCAATTCCCCTGGGCATTCAGGTTAAATATTGAATTTCAATTTCTTTGACTTTGTCTATTTTGTTAAAAAAGAATGTTCCTGCCTTAGGCTCGCTTATCTTATTCAGTATTTCAGTCTTGCTTCTGGAACCTTCCATGCCCCTTGCACACCAACTTTTCTCCACCACCCTTAACTCACTCCATGCATATCTCAATCACTTCACATTCGCAATTTTTGATTGATATTCAAACTTTTCTCTTTACAAGGTTAGTACTTCTGTACTGCCAAGTTCTATAGGCAAGGGCAGGATTGTTATCACGTTAGTATTATTTAATTCTAATGTAGTTTTGAGCATATTATAAGCAGTAATATAGTTTTGAACATATTCTAAACACTCAAAATGTATGATTTTAAATATAACTATAATTAAACTGATTCATGAGTGATATTGCCCATTTCTATGGCATATACCTCTTCCTTTTCCTATTTTGATGACTCCCACATCTGCACTTCTAGTTCTTTATTAGACAAGTCTCCTGGAGTTACCCACACTGAGCCCAGGGGCATCACTGTGGAATGAGCTCACATCTTGGTGATCTTCTTCCCATCTACAAATTTTCAGCATCACCTCTTCTGTCACAGAATACAACGCAATGTCCTTGGAGAACAACACCAATTCTTTATTTTCTGAATAAAATACCTGTGACTACGAACAACAGGCAATTCCTTTCTCTTAATGTTATGGTCCCTTTTGTGCATCAATTGACATAGGGAACATTTCTCAGATATTTAATCAGATACTAACTTAGGTGTTGATGTGAAGGTATATTTTATAGATGTGATTAAATTCCATAATCAGTCATTATCAATTAAGATAGTACTATTCTCTTAGATAACATAGGTGAACCTGATTTAATAAGAGGAAAGATCTTAAAAACTGATTTGAGGCTTTCTTAAAGAAGAAGAAAGCCACCCTTAGGCAGCAGTTTCTGCCTAAGTCCAGGAAATTAAGCACACTCCTTTTGATTGTCTGTCTGTTGTTTTTTTTTCATTTATTTTTTTTTGCGGGGGTGCGGGGAGAGTATTGTACTGTAGCCCTGGGGAGAGGGAGGGTGCTGTGGTATCATAGCTCACTGAAACCTCAAACACTCGGGCTCAAGGGATCCTTTTACCTCAGCTTCGCAGGTAGCTGGGACAGGAAACTTGCCACACACGAACAGTTTTTCTATTTTTAGTAGAGATGGGGTCTTGTTCTTGCTCAGACTGGTCTTGAAATCCTGAGCTCAAGCAACCCAACCACCTCAGTCTCCCAAAGTGCTAGGATTACAGGCATGAGCCATCATGCCCGTATTTTGATTTTAAACTCAACTACTTAGCTCCTGCAATTTGTGTAAGCCATTTTTCTGCAGAACTGTTTTGTGTCTATCTCTTAATAGTTATGGTTCTCCAGGGAACCCTGACTGATACATGTTTTTGTACTGAGAGTAGTTCTAGAGAGACAGACTGCAGGTATGACTTTTATATTGGCACTATATGACACGGAATTCTTTTCATATGATTAGCTGTGAGGCCCTAATGATTCAATTTTTTTTTTTTTAAACTGGGAAAGAGAAAGATGGTAGTTCACAGTGTTATGTGGGAATGGTAACGCATAAAATATTCTCAAGAGTATCTGTTGGAGACTCTTAATCAAATAATTCTAAGAGACAAAGTGCTGAATGACTATGGATTTGATACCCTCGAACATTTTTGTCAAACTCGTGAGTTGGATAGTTACTCCTAATTGAAAAAAGCAGGATGGAGAAAGATAAGAACATGGTCCAGGACCCCAATTCCCATGTCAACCTCCATATATATGAAGTAAAACCTATATCTGCTCTGACAGGCAGTTGAGGTTTCTGAAAACTAAACCTACAATCTAATTCTTGAGAGGTTGAATTACACTGTGAATTGTATTACCAACTTGGCAGGGTGTCTTCTGTCACAGTGAGTGCCCTTCTTAAGAAGGAATAAGATACCAAAAATTGAAATTGGGACAAAAAGCAAAATACTGATGAGGCTGGATCCCAGCCTTCATATTCTGACAAATCTTTGCCGAGAGATGCAGACCCTCTCCACCTGCCAAGGGAAATTAGTTCTTGTTTGCCAGATAAATCTGTAATGGATCCCCTGGTATAGTTGCCTTAGAAGATTCAGGTAATTCTCCTTTGGAGCCTTCCTCTAATATCCTCCTTGCTTCTTGATCTCTACTGCATTCAGGTGTAGGCAGTCTCCAAAGAAGAAGGTACAAGGTGACCGATATAGAGGTATGCCTTACCAAAACAGGATTACATGATTTTTAAGTGATGTCAACAAAAATCTGGAGAATATCTGGAGATATTATGGTTGTGGGATCAAAGTGGAAGGAATAGAAAGTTGATTCTGCCTAAATTTATTGATTTGAGTTTACTAAACATGGATTCTCCGTTCATTTTATAGCTTGAAAGATTAGGAGAGCTCTAAAAGTTTGTTGATTTGTTTGTAACATGGACAAAACATGACCAATCCTAAATAAGTTGAAAAATCAAAATATCCTTGATATTCTGTAAAAGAACATATCCAAAGGCTCAGGGGAATGGAATTTTAGAGTACATTTTTTCATATAATTCTTATTCTTGGGCACAGTCCATTGGAAACAGTTTCACCAAGATAGTGAATATTACATTTGAGACAGGAACTCCTACAATTTTTGTTTTTTTTTTTTTTTTTGAGACAGAGCCTCAAGCTATCCCCCTGGGTAGAGTGCCATGGCATCACAGCTCATAGCAACCTCCAACTCCTGGGCTCAAGCCAGTCTCCTGCCTCTGCCTCCCAAGTAGCTGGGACCACAGGCACCTGCCACAACTCCCGGCCATTTTTTGGTTGCAGCCATCATTGTTGTTTGGAGGGCCGGGCTGGGGATTCGAACCTGCCACCTTAGGTGTACACGGCTGGCGGCGAGCCAAGTCCTGCATTTTTGGTCACAGTATTTTAGCCTCATTTATTCTCTTTCACTCCTCTTCATTCTCTCTTTTAAAAGAGACTCTTCTACATTCTTCATCTTACCCACATAAATCGCTCATGCAACAGCTAAAATACCACCTTTTTTGGGTCTGTCTTCTATCCTTTTACCTTTTCCATCTCCCTACTTTGATACAACTGTATTTTTAATTTCTATTTATCTATTCTTACTTCATCATTTTTTTTCCTTTTCTTGTCCATCTTTTCCTTTTCCACTGAGTGCTGGGGTGGCACGACTGTGGTCTGGCTGGAAGGTCACAGCAGTAGTCTGGCTCAAGAAGGCCAAAAGATAATGGTCTACGAAGCCCTTCTATCTTTGGCCCTGGGAAAACAGTATTGACAAGTCCACACTATAGACTTCTTCTATTTCCTTTTGATTTTTATTGATTTTTTTCCTTCTCCTTTTTTTGTTTTTGCTCTTTTCTTTCTCTTCCTATTTTGGGCAGAGGAAGAGTTTGGTTTCATTCAGGCTGGTAAGGAGCTCCTGATTTCGAGAAAATCCTCCAGTCCCCCAGAATCCTTGAATGTATATATGGCCATAATACCATGCCAATCAATACCATTTCTTCTATCACTCTCATTCTCTCTTCCTGTTCAATTCTTTTCTTTCATCTCCCTTTCCTTCTTTTTCCTTCTTCCTTTCTTTCCCTCTTGTTTCTCCCAGCTTGCACTTTACCCTGCTTTTCATTTTGATCTAAGCTTTGAGACAAGTTAATTTGAAGTAAAGGAGAAAGCAAGAAGGAAAAAGGACGATGAGGGGGTGAACAAGAAAAAAGAACACATGAGGAGGAACCAGGAGAAAAATTCCGGCAACATGAAAAACTAAAACAGAGCAACTCCCCAAAGGGATCATGAGGCAGCTACTGCAGAAGACTCCACCTATAAAGAATTAATGAATGTGACAGAAAGGAAATTTAAAATACGGATGATAAAGACAATAAAAGGAATGGATGAGAAAATGGAAAGATAGAACCAAAAGTCAGATGAAAGATACACAGAATATAAAAAGGATACGGCAGAGCTTAAGGAAATAAAAGAGACAATCAGGGAATGCAAAGATGCAGTGGAAGGTAACACAAATAGGGTAGACCATGGAGAAGAAAGAACCTTAGAGGTTGAGGATAAAGTATTCGAGATAACGTAGGTAGGCAAAAAGGCAGAAAGGAAGAGAGAGGGCAGAACAATTGTGTAGACAAGTAAGAGGCTCCATGAAGCATTCAAACATATGAATGATAGAGACCCCTGAAAGGGAAAGAAGATGGTCCCAAATGAATGGAAGCCCCACGGGAGACTATCACAAATGAAAACTTCCCAATTCTTATTAAAGACCCCAACACACTCCTTTAAGATGGACATTGAACCCCAGGTCATCTCAACTCAAACAGAGCTTTTCCAAGACACCTTGTAATGAACCTGTCCAAAGTCAAGATGAAAGAAAAAATTCTACTAACAACCAGGAGTTAGCACCAACTCCTCTCTACAGAGGCAGAACTATTAGGATGACAGCAGACTTTCTAAATTAAACTTTCCAACCCTTCTTAAGAGAAAGGTCAATCACCTTCAATCTTCTTACAAAAAAATAATTTTGTGCCCAGAATTCTGAATCCTGCTAAACTAAGCTTTAAAATTGATAGAAAAATAAAATAATCTGCAGATAATAAGCACTGAGGAAATTCACCACAACAGAACCAGTTCTATAGGAAATACTTAAGACTTACTCTCTTTTTTAAAAAAATTGAGACAGTCTCACTTTGTTGTCCTCTGTAGAGTGCTACAGAGTCATAGCTCACAGCAACCTCCAACTCTTGGGCTTAAGCAATTCTCTTGCCTCAGCCTCCCTAGTAGCTGGGACTACAGGGGCCTGCCACAGTGCCCAGCCTTTTTGTTCTTGTTGTTTAGCAGGCCTGGGCTGGGTTCGAACCTCCTAACCCCAGTGCATGTGGCTGGTGCCCTAACTACTGAGCTAAGGGCACCCCTTAAAACTTATTCTCAATACTGACCATCACATTGGACCACCACCAAAGTAAACACTCAAAATATAGCTTCCACAATGGCACAAAGGATAAAACTAGACAACGGACTTTCACAAAATAAGATGAACAGAACTCTACCACATTTATCAATTCTCTCAATAAATGTCAATGGACTGAATTCACCACTGAAGACGCATAGGCTGGCTGACTGGATAAAATAGCACAAGCCAAATTTATGCTGTCACCTAGCTTTGAAGAACAAATCAAGACTCAGAGTTAAGGGATGGAAAACAGTATTTCCAGCAAATGGAAATCAGAAGACAGAAGGGATTGCAATCTTATTTTCAGATACAATCAAATTTAAAGCAACTAAGTTAAGAAAGACAAAGATGGACACTTTATAGTCATCAAAGGAACAATACACCAAGACATTTCAATTTTCAATATTTATGTAGCCAATGTAAATGCTCCCAGATTTATGAAACAGACCTTCATGGGTCTGAGCAATATGATATCCCATAACACCATAATACTGGGAACTTTAACACCCCTCTGACAGAACTGGACAGATCCTCTAAACAAAAACTAAATAAAGATACAAAGGACTTAAATGTGACTCTAGAACGAATGGGATTAATAGACATATACAGAACATATCATCCCAAAGCTAAAGAATATAATTTTTTCTCATGAGCCCATGGTACATACTCCAAAATAGATCATGTCCTAGAATACAAATCAAACCTCAACAAAATTAAAAGAATAGAAATTATACATTGTATCTTCTCAGATCACAAGGCAATAAAGGTGGAACTCAACATCAACAAAAATGTTCACCCCTACACAAAGACATGGAAGTTAAGCCTTATGCTGAATGATAGCTGGGTTCAGGAAGAGATAAAAGAGGAAATCATTAAAATCCTCAAACATAACAACAATGAAGACACAAGTTACCAAAACCTGTGGGACATAACAAAAGCAGTCTTAACAGGTAAATTTATCATATATCAGATGCCTACATTCAAAAATCAGAAAGAGAGTGCCATCAACAAACTTGTGAACCACCTTATGGAATTGGAAAAAGAACAATCTAATCCTAAACCCAGCAGAAAAACAAATAACCAAAGTTAAATCAGAGATTAACAAAATTAAAAACAAAAGAATCATTCAGAAAATTAATGATCGTTGGTTGGTTGCTTTTTTGAAAAATAAATGAAATCGACAAAACTTTGACTAGATTAACTAGAAACAAAAAAATAAAATCTCTAACAATCTTAATCAGAAACGATAAAGGAGCAATAACAAGAGATGCCACAGAGATACAAGAGATCAATTCTGAGTACTATGAGAAACTCTATGCCCAGAAATTTGTTAGGGTAGAGGAAATGAATCAATATCTGGAATCACACGCACTCTCTCTAGACTCAACCAAGAAGAAATAGATCTCTTGAACAGACCAATTTCAAAAATTGAAATTGAAGAAACAATAAAAAATTTCCAACAAAAAAAATGCCCTGATCCAGATGGCTTCACACCAGAATTCTACCAAACCTTCAAAGAGTTTATACCCAGGCTTCAGAAATTATTCCAAAAAATTTAGAAGAAGTCTTCCCCAACATGTTTTATGAAGCAAACATCACCCTAATACCAAAACCAGGAAAAGACCCACCTAACAGGAGAACTTTAGACCGATTTCACTAATGAATATAGATGTAAAAATTCTCAGTAAAATCCTAGCCAGATTATAGCTAGACATTAAAAAAATCATTCATCACGATCAAGTAGGTTTCATCCCAGGGATGCGAGGAGGGTTTAACATAGGTTAAGTCCATAAACATAATTCACTGTATCAACAGAAGCACAAAGAACATATGATCCTCTCAGTTGATGCAGAAAAAGGATCCAATAAAATTGAACTTTTTTTTCTAATTAGAACACTTAAGAATAAAGGCATAGGTGGCACATTTCTTAAACTGATTGAAGCCATATATGATCAAACGCACAGCTAACATTATACTGAATGGAGAAAAACTAAATGCTTTTCCAGTTAGAACTGGAACCAGACAAAGCTCCCCTCAATCATCACTACTATTCAACATAGAGCTAGAAGTTCGAGCCAATACAATCAGGCAAGAGAAGGAAATACAGGGCATCCAAATGTGGGCAGAAGTCAAACTCTTGCTCTTTGCTGATGATTTGATCTTGTATTAGAGAACTCCAAAGACTCAACCACAAGACTCCTGGAAGTGATCAAAAAATACACCAATGTCTCAGGATATAAAATCAATGTCTACAAATCAGTAGCCTTTGTATATGCCAATAACAGCCAAGATAAGAAATCAAGGACACAATTCCCTTCATAGTAGCCCCCATAAAATGGAGTACCTAGGAATATACCTAATAAAAGAGGACCTTTTACAAAGACCTCTACAAAGAAAATTACAAAACCCTAAGAAAAGAAATAGCAGAAGATACTAACAAATGGAAGAACATACCATACTCATGGCTGAGAAGAATCGACACTGTCAAAATGTTTATACTTCCCAAAGCAAGGTCATATTCATTACAATCCCCATTAAAATACCATCATCATACTTTCAAGATTTGGAAAAAATAATTCTTCCTTTTGTATGGAACCAGAAAAAAACCCATATTGCCAAGGCAATTCTTAGTTCAAAGCCAGGGGTATCACCCTACCAGACTTTAGGGAGTACTACAAAGCCATAGTGATCAAAACAGCATGGTATTGACACAAAAAGAGACACTGACATTTGGAACCGAATAGAAAACCATGAGATGAAATTAACATCTTATACCCACCTGATCTTTGATAAACCAAATAAGAACATTCAATGTCCCTATTCAATAAATCAGGAGAACTGGATAACCACATGTAAAACCACTGGATAACCACTGAAACTGGACCTGCACCTCTCACCACTTACAAAAAAAACTGACTCAAGGTGGATAAAAAATTTAAATATAAGGCATGAAATAATAAAAATCCTCAAAGAAAGTGTGGGGGAAACACTTGAACATATCTGCCTGGGGAAAGATTTTATGAAGATGACTTCCATGGCAATTAAAACAACAAAAATAAACAAATGGGACTTAATTAAACTGAATAGCTTCTGTACAGCTAAGGAAACAACCAAAGCAAAAAGACAACCATAAGAATGAAAAAAGATACTTGCATAGTATGAATTGGACAAAAGCTTGATAGTGGAATCTACAGAGAATTCAAATTAATCAACAAAAATGAGCCAACAATTCCATATATTACTGGGCATGAGACATGAATAGAACCTTCTCTAAAGAAGATGAATGGCTAACAAACACGAAAAAATGCTCATTGTCCCTAATCAGAGAAATGCAAATCAAAACCACCCTGAGATATTACCTACCCCCAGTGAAAATGGCCCACATCACAAAGTCTCAAAACTGCAGATGCTGGCATGGATGTGGAGAGAAGGGAACACTTTTATACTGCTGGTGGGACTGCAAAGTAATATAACCTTTCTGGAAAGAAGTATGGAGAATCTTCAAAGAACTCAAATTAGACCTCCCATTTCATCTTGCAATCCCATTACTGTCTACCCAGAAGAAAAAAAAATCCTTTCCTTATAAGAACATTTGCACTAGACTGTTTATCGCAGCTCAAGTTACAATTGCCAAAATGTGGGAACAGCTTAAATGCCCACCAATCCAGGAAGGGATTAACAAGCTGTGGCATGTATATACCATGGAAAACTTTACATTTTTGTATTAATCCAGATGGAAGGGGAACACATTCTTCTTAGTAAAGCATCACAAGAATAGAGAACCAAGAATCAAATGTACTGAATTCTAATATAAAGGTAGTAGATGAACTAATACAAGGGGTTGGGGTAAAGGGAATGAAGGACCGGGGATTGGGAGGAGGGGAGATAGGAAGAGGGAGGGAGATGGGGTGGCCATGGTGTATGGCACACTGCTTGGGGGGAGAACACAATTATAATAGGGACTTTATCTAAATGCATTCAGTGTAACCTAATTCTTTGTATCCTCAATGAACCTCAAATAACAATTAATGTCTCAATCAATCAATCAGTCAATCTCAATGTCACTACATATGAGGACAGAGCCTTTAGGAGATAATTTAAGTTAAACAATGTCATATGGATAAGACTAATCCAGTAGGACTGTTAGCCTTTTAAAAAAAGAGCAAGTGATGGTCTGAGGAAAGGGGCCTGTGTTGTTGAACCTTTCCAGTTGTGGCAACTTTGTAGCAGGTAGCCCAACTCTGACCTAAAGAAAATTCCCAGAAGTTTTTCCTGGGATTTGAATTTGTAGTAACAGGTGTGAGCATTCTAGCAGCAGTTTGATGATCACGTATGATACTGAAAACAGGACAAATAAAACAAACAAACAAAAATAAAGAGCAAGTGCACCAAGAAGTCGTCTGAGCACACGGCAAGGACTGGGTCACGTACAAGCTGAGAAAACAGGCCTCAGAATGAAACTTGACTTGCTGGCACATTGATCTTGGACTCCCCAGCCTCCAGAACTGTAAGAGCTCAATCTCTGGCTGTGTTAGCTACTAGTCTACAGTATTTTGTTATGGCAATCCGAAGAGACTTAACCCACCCATTACTTGTTTTCATCTAAACAGAATATCACAATTCAAAGAATAGGTTAAGGATGGCATAAACAGGGATGTAAAACATTTTATTTTTCCAGTTCACCAGTAACATTTTAAATAATGTTCAAAATGCTATGGATTTAAATTAGCCTGGTTAATTTTCTACCTGCCCCTGAGAAGTCAGTAAATGTGTAAGGCTTGGTATTAAATTACTAATTCACAAAAACTCTTACATATTCTAGAAACTTCAATTATTTTAAAACTATACAGAACTGCTACCTAAACCTTTTCAAAATTATGTAATACATAAGGACCATTTTTTGAAACCTTGGGAAGAAAATTAACAAACAGGGTTACCAAATGTGTTAGCTTTCCAAATTATATTCAGAGTTCCCACATTACACAGCTTACCATCTAATATATGGCTGAAGCACAGTAAACACACTCTGAACAAACACTATACCTAGTGACCAGATGCAAAACATCCAACACTGACAGACATTATTTTAAGGAGAAATGCATGGTAAGAAATGCCAAGAATTCAAAATAATGAATCCTTAAAAATAATCTTTTAGGCTTGGCACCTGTGGCTCAATCGGCTAAGGCGCCAGCCACGTACACCTAAGGTGGCGGGTTCGAATCCCCAGCCCAGGCCCACCAAACAACAAAGATAGCTGCAACTAAAAAATGGCCGGGCATTGTGGCGGGCACCTGTGGTCCCATCTACTTGGGAGGCGGAGGCAGGAGACTCGCTTGAGCCCAGGAGTTGGAGGTTGCTATGAGCTGTGATGCCATGGCACTCTACCCAGGGAGATAGCTTGAGGCTCCATCTCAAAAATAATAATAATAATCTTTTAAATTAACTTTCAAGAAATACAGTTAATCTAGGTTTTTCTCTCAAAACATAAACCAAAAATCTACTTATCTAAATTATTTAAATGAGCTTTAGGAAGGCAGTTAACACACAATTCAGGAAAAACACAGTTGCAATTACACAATCACAAAATATCTGTTAAGTAGTCAGTTTTCATACCCAATATCTATCACCTGTCAGTCATCCACCAAGAGTAGGAAAAAACCTTGTTTATTATGAAAAATTCATATTACATGTTTTATAGATACAGTTATCTATGTACAAAATGAAAAAAGGAAAACAAATGTACCAAAACGTATCAACTCTACATAAGAAAAATCACATCTTACTGTTCCTCCACACTAAACATACTTTTCAAAGTGATACATGTACAATACAAAGGCTATGAAATTCAACCACTGTTAATCATTATTAAATTTGTATAAGTCTTTATTAAAACCAAAAAAATTAAAATTTTAGCCACTGAAGTACATGATATATAATATATAAAAGTAAAAACAAAATGTACATTTCTACCACACTAGCAGAAACAGCAGAAATTTTAACAGATTATTCTATACCAAATCCAAACGTTTACATCCAGGATGACACAGAGGTAACTTCTTTTTGTACCTAAAGTAAAAATGAATCCATTTAATAAAGACAGTAAGATAAAGGTTCATTTGTGAGTTGCCTAACAGCTCTAATATTACAATTCTAACCCTAAAAAACAGGTTTTGTAAACCAAATAAAGTGGTTGGCATAAGCAGCATATAATGTCTGTACCACCTGAATTGAACAAAAAATGTCTGTAATTGCCACTCTGTTTTAATATACCCTTAATATCACGATAATTTGATTAAATTAGGTAAACAGCCCAAATCTAATTTCCTCACTCCATAAAAGTGACACTTCATGGTGATACCATAGCTTTGAACAGTATTTTTTTTTAATCCAACTGAGAGGATTAGTCAAAAAATGAAATGGAAAATAATGACACTTCAACTCAAAACTCAAAATCCTCAAGATTCAATACAGTAACAACATTGCTGCACTCTAACTTTAATTCATTTGTGCTTCTCGGTTTATATAAACTCAACTGCTTCAAAAACTACGTCTGATTCATACAGTGTTCAGCATTGCAGACTCAGATTCACAACTTCCTCTCAAGAGACTGTAAAGGGACCCCATGTGCTCGTAGGAAGGAAGGGATGGATTCAAAGCAGAGATACTCAGCTCCTGTCCCCCAAAATTCACTCTATGTTTGGGTACACTGAATAAATAATTATTTAAAAAGCCATTTGTTGAGGTTGTTCATTTTTGAAAGGATCACAGAAACAGAGTTTCCTTTTGTGTCCCTCATTAAAATAAATGCCAGCACACCATTAAGAAAGTAACAAAAATTTTTCAGTTACCTTGGTCAGTTCTGGAAACAGCTCCTGTATCACAATGTCCAATAACACATAAGTAAGCTAAAGCACCAAAATAATAATAAATTTTAAGGCACTAAACATAAAAACCATAAAAATGATCACTTTTAAAGTGATAAACCATAAAAATGATGAAAATTTAGGATGGTGGTAACCTCTAAATGGAAAGGCAGGAAATAGCACTGACAATGTAAAACAAGCACAAAAGTAGCTTCAAGTAGTATTCATAATGTTCTATTCTTAAAATGAGCCCTGGCACAGTGACTCACACCTGTAATCCCAGCATATTGGGATGCTGAGGCAGGTGAATTGCTTGAGTTCAGGAGTTTAAGACCAGCCTGAGCAAAAGCAAGACCCCATTTCTACTAAAAATAGAAAAACTAGGTGGGTGTGATGTAGTCCCAGATGCCTGTGAACATTTTACTATTATACCTGTAACTCATTTTTATGTTGACTATTTTATATGTAACAAAAATTTTAAATAAACAAGCAGAATACAAAACTGCAACTGTATTAAGATCTCAACATTATAGACTATAAACAAAAATGTTAACTGTTGTTATTCTGTGACTTGAATGATAGAACCACCAATTGTTAATTTTTTCTGTATTTTAACAACTTTCAATATATTCCAAATTTTCTACAATACACAGGGTGGCCATAAAGTTTGTGTGCGATTTGATGTAACTATTTGCTGTTAACTACTTAAACTGTATATGAACTTTATGGTCACACTGTATATTAATTTTAATTTTTTTTTCTTGAGGCAGAGTCTTACTTGGCTGCCCTCGGTAGAGTGCTATTGCATCATAGCTCACAGCAATCTCAAATTCTTGGGCTTCAGTGATTCTCTTGCCTCAGCCTCCCAAGTAGCTGGGACTACAGGCACGTGGCTATTTTTTTTTTTTTCCAGCAAACCACCCACTTCGGCCTTCCAGAGTGCTAGGATTTATAGATGTGAGCCAACATCCCCGGCTGAAAGCAATTCATGTTACAGAGAAAAAGGAAATCAGCAAAAGAGTAACACAAATAAAAACCTTCATCTGAATGTCTAGATTATGCTGCCTTGACGTAGCACAGAATCACTTCACAGCTAACCCTAATGGCTAGATGCCCTTCACCAATCCCAGTCAATGCTCACCTACCAGCAAAAACTAATGAATCTTACCTGCTTGTTGAGTACTGGCTGCTGAAAGCCATCAAATAGAAGTCTGATGCTTTCATACTTGGTTTCTTCACCAATACACCTGACTATCAGATCTAAACAACAATAAAAAACCACACATGGAATAACTTCGTACTATGAAGTGATTCATCATTAACCAGGTCATATATAGCAAAATCTCCACCGTTTCCCAGATATTATGCAAAAACTATAATCAGTATTTCTAAAACAGTGTTTTCTGCAAAAGGCTCCTGGAAAAATAGGTTCTACAGTTGACAATGAAATATGTATCCAATTTTTGGAGACTTCACAATACAGAAAATACACTGAAGCTCTATGGAACGTTGCAGTAAAGAAATCTGCTTATTGGCTCAGCACCTGTAGCACAGTGGTTACGGCATCAGCCACATACACCAAGGGTGGCAGGTTCAAACCCAGCCCGGGCCAGTTGAACAACTATGACAACTGCAACAAAAGATGGCTGGGCGCCTAGAGTCCCAGCTACTTAGGAAGCTGGGGCAAGAGAATCGCTTAAGCCTAAGAGTCTGAGGTTGCTGTGAGCTGTGACATCACGCCATTCTACTGAGGCCGACATAGTGAGTCTCTGTCTCAAAAAAGAAAAAATAAATAAATAAAAAATTTTTAAAAACTGCTTACACTATTACGTGGTAAAATAAGAGTTGGAAAATAATACACATCATATTATTCTATTAGGGGAAAAATTATTTATCCATTCACTTAATAAAGGGTGTCTTGCGTGGCTCCAAATCTTGGTAATCTGAATGAAGTTGTTATGAACAAGCATGTTCAAATTTTTTGGTGAACATGTTTTCTTCCTGTGGATGAATACAAGCAGCACGACTGCTGGCTCTTACAGTGAGAGTACATTTAGTTTTATAGGAAACCAACCAGTCATCCTCCCAAGTGGCAACACAATTTTGTAGCCCTGCTGGCAAAGAGTGAAGACCTCTTACTGCTTCAGACCTTTTCCAGCAAATGGTGGTATTGGTGTTCTGGACTTTAGTTATTCTAACAGGCATGCAGTGGTATGTTGTTACTGTTTTAATTCATGTTTCTCTGATAACATAGGATGTAGAATACCTTTTCTTTTTTTTTTTTTTTTTTTTTTTTAATTTTTTTTTTTATTCTTTTGCAGTTTTTAGCAGGGGCTGGATTTGAACCCGCCACCTCTGGAATATGGGCCAGCACCCTACTCCTTTGAGCCACAGGTGCCCCCAGAATACCTTTTCATATGCTTATTTGCAATCTGCATTATCTTCTTTGGTGAGGTGTCAAGGTAATTGGCTCATTTTTCTATCAGGTTGTTTGTGTTCCTTTTTTTTTTGAGACAGAGTCTCAAGCTGTTGGCCTTGGTAGAGTGCTGTGCTGTCACAGTTCACAGCAACCTCAAACTCATAGGCTTAAGTGATTCTCTTGCCTTGGCCTCCCAAGTAGCTGGGACTACAGGTGCCTGCCACAATGCCCAGCTTTTTTTTGGTTACTGTTGTTATTGTTATTTAGCAGGCCTTGGCCAAGTTCAAACCCTCCAGCCCCTGTGAATGTGGCCAATGCCCTAACCACTGAACTATTGGCACTGAGCCAGGTTGTGTTCTTATTGTTGACTTGTGAGATTTCTTTGTATATTTTGGGTAATAGTCGTTTACCTGCCAAGTATCTTTTCCTAGTCTGTGGCTTCTCTTTTAATTCTCTTGATATTATCTTTCGCAAAGCAAAACTTTAATTTTTATGAAGTAAAGTTTATCAAATTCTTTCACAGGTCATGCCTTTGGTGTAGCAACTAAAGGTCATCTATGTTTTTCCTATGTTATCCTCTTACACACTATGAGTTTTATAGTATTTTTTTATAGTTAGGTCTATAATAGATTTTGAGTTAAAATTTTTTTTTTGCAGTTTTTGGCCAGGGTAGGGTTTGAACCCGCCACCTCTGGCATTTTTTGAAGGATGTTAAGGTCTGTGTTTAGATCATTTTTTCTGAATGTGGACGGCCAGTTGTTTCAGAACTATTTGTTGATAAGACTTATCTTTTCTCCATTGTATTGTCTTTGCAACTTTGTCAGGGATCAGGTGACATTATTTATGTGGGTCTATTTCTGGACTGAGTTCCTGGATCAATCTGATAGTCCTTTGCCAATGTTACCTTGTCTTGATTATTGTAGCTTTAGGGTACAGCAAAGCAGTGTCAATCCTCTGACTTTGTTCTCCTCAACTCAGTACTGAGATGGCTATGCTGGGTCCTTCTGCCTCTCCATACAGACTTTAAAATGTCAATAAGCACAAAACAACTTACTAGGATTGGAGTTGGTACTGCACTGAGTCTGTAAGTTAGCTGCAAAGATACTAAGTCTTCCTATCCATAAACATAAACTCTCTCCATTTACTTAGTTCTTGTTTCCTTTCATTAGAGTTTTGTGGTTTCCCTCATATAGATTTTATATATTTTGTTAGATTTTTACCTGTCTCGTTTTTACAAGTGCTAATGCAAATGGTATTATTTTTCATTTCAAATTCCACTTGTTCACTGCTGGTATAAAGTGACTGACTTTTGTGTGTGAATCTTATATCCTATAACCCTGCTATGACTAATTAGTTCCAAGAGTGTTTTTACTGATTTTTTTTTTATTTTCTACACAATCTTGTCATTTCTAAACAAGGACAGTTTTGTTTCTTCCTTCTCCAATCAGTACTTTTTCCTTTCCTTGTCTTACTGCATTAGCAATGACTTCTAGTACAATGTTGAAAATAAGTGAGGAGAGGGGACATTGTTGCCACATTCCTGATCTTAGTGGGAAACCCTCAGGTTTCTCATCATTAAAGTATAATGTTAGCTATGGTTATTTTTGCAGATTACCAAGCTGAGGAAATTCCTTTCTATTCCCAGAGATTATTTTTTAGATTAGGTGTTACACTTTATCAAGTGCTTTTTCTGCTTCTATTCTTTCAAACAATCGCATGCTTTTTCTTCTTTCGCCGGCTGGTGTATGGACTACATTAACTGATTTCTGAGTAAGTGTTATACCACCCTTGAACACCTAGGATAAATTGACCTGGTCTGGTGTATAATTCTAACTAACATTCCTGCCCTAAATCTAGTTCTGACACTTGATCTTTCTCTCCAAACTATGTTTTGCCTTTAGCATGCCCATAATTTTCTCATGACAGCTGGACATGATGCACTGGGTAGGAGAACCTGCTGTGAATAGGACTTTAAAAACATGGTGGTAAGATGTGCAAAGCAAGAATTCCTGTAGCCCTTGGAGTGGTCTCAGTCTTTCAGTGAGCCTGTACCACTGGACTATGAGCTCCACACATGCGTCAGGTGTCCCCACACTTCCTTAGGTCAGGATAGCTAAAGTGGACTGGCGTTGGGTGCTTCCCTTCCCTGATGTCAGTTAGGGTCTGGATATAGTTTCATCCAAGGGCAAGTCTTGGTAAGAATAGAGTACTCTGATGTTTTCAAAATGGTTCCTTTCCCCCCCCTTCTGTGTTTGAAGCAAAAGGGGATTTTTCTCCAATATTCACTTTGGGAACTTGCCAAACCTTTGGAGGTAAACTCACAAAAGTGTGAAGGGCCCCCACGACTTAGTTCCCTGGAGTTTTTAATCTCTCATATTTGTCCACATTGAGCCTCCAAAAATTCATCAGAGCTTCCCCACAGAGGTTTAAGGTCATGGACCTCTGCTTCAGCTGTGCTTCTGTTATTTGCCTACTGATTTTTCTCCTATAGGAAGCAGTGATTTGACCAGTGACTCTACCACTCCAATGAATCTAAAAGTAGTTGATTTTTTAACTTTTCCAAGTTTTTACTTATTACTAGGATGGAATAGAAACTTCCAGCTTCTTATGTGGCAAGTCAGAAACTGGAAGTCACCCTCTCCTTACTCTGTCTTTCCTCCCTAGGCATTAGTATCCATTCACACGTGGTCAAATCTCTCCTGATGTACCCGGTACTACCTTTCCTCTAACTTAGATATACAATTGTTTATCGGACATTTCCTCCTAAATAATTTTTTTGTTTGTTTGTTTTTTTGAGACGGAGCCTCAAGCTATCCCCCTGGGTAGAGTGCCATGGCATCACAGCTCATAGCAACCTCCAACTCCTGGGCTCAAGCAAGTCTCCTGCCTCAGCCTCCCAAGTAGCTGGGACCATAGGCACCCACCACAACGCCCGGCCATTTTTTTTTTTTGGTTACAGCCATCATTGTTGTTTGGCAGGCACGGGCTGGGGATTTGAACCCGCCACCTTAGGTGTACGTGGCTGGCGCCTTAGCCGATTGAGCCACAGGCGCAGAGCCCTCCTAAATAATTTATAGGCACTTTACATTCAAAATACCCTAAACTAATTATCCTCAGATTTGATCCTTATGTTTTTCACCATTCATTCACTTATCGGTCCAAACCTACCAATGCTATAAGGCAGGTGACTACCTCCCTCCTTTGTGATGCCTCTGCAACCTATGACTCCACCAGTACGTGCATGTCTTATCTACAGGTCTGTCCTCCTGCCAGACTAAGCTACTTAAGCACATTTTTTATATCCCTTGTACTTTTTGAATAGTGCCTGGAACATGGAAGGTGCTTGATAAATTTGGAATGAATAAATGAATTCTGATGTTTTACTCACATACACTAACACAGCTGTTCTGATGGTGCAAGCAGGTGTAGGACTCCACAACTATTCCATAACATGTCACTCTGATTAATGTGATTCTAAGTTACTGTTGAAAGAATGTGGCTATTGTGAGTAGAAACTGCTTTGTCTCACAATTCTTAGGGCTAGCATGAGAAAGGAACAAATTTTATTTAACTAGTGAGTTAATTTTAATTAGTCCTTACAACTATTCCTAAAATGAAAATTCATAGTAAAAATCAGCTTCAGTAATTACTATATATTGTGACCTCAAAGGGATGCTAATCTGTATGAAATTAAGTCTGAAATATTACACCTGGAATATAATTCATCATTTCTTCAAAAGTCTGCTTTGCTCCTTTTTGCTTTTCCTGGAGAGAGCGAGGCTCAGTGTTTTCACAGAATATAGCATCTAAAAAAGAGTAAAAAGAAGTATTTCTGGGACTTTCACTTATTTACAAACTATTTACTTATAGTACAAGTACTAATAAAACAAAGAAAAACAAGACTTCTTAGTCTCGTAAATCCAAATAAAATCATGAAGTACATAAAACATAAACATATGAGAAAACACAAACCTCTGAGAAGTGTTATGAGTGAGACTAAACGATGCTCCTGAAAGAGCTGTTCTAGTTTACACTGAAGATAGTAGTCAGCGTACATTTCTAATGTGTTTTTGAAGAGGATTCGCGTTCCCATTAAGAGATGATGAAGCCAGTCAGGAACCTGGAAAACCACTCGTCCTGAAATGGATCAAATGGAATACCTCGTTGTACTAAGTAAATTGTTATTTTGAACATTTTCCAATACAAAATGTACTAAGGACAACGGTTAGTTTTTTATCGTAAATGCCAGCAACTTTAATATGTTTAAGACCAGTTATATTGCATTCTTATAAAAGATGTACCTTTAATAAAAAATACCTATGATGGGACGACATTCAAGATCATCATTTATATCACAGAAATCAGACAGATGAAAGAAAAACAAGTCTTTACACAAACCACTTAGCTCTTACCTACATACATCAGGTAATCATAGACTCCTTCTATAGTCATCACCTCCATAAAATAATTCTGATTTTGCCTTCTCTCTGTATTCTCAGCACGGTTTGCATTATTCTTAAATAGATCATTGAAAAGCTAAGGTGAAAGTTGAAATAATAAAGAAATAATTACATGCTGTTGATAATCACTAGACAGACATGGAACAAAGACATTTTACCCTTTTCCAATCAAAACAGAGTATCAGATAGGATATGTTTCCAAAATTCCACATTTACGCTCAAAATCGCAATAGAAATACATGTTCCCTCCCAAATGTTACATAAAAGCCTATATTCATTTTAGACACAACAAATAATACATTATTTATAAAGAACCACTTATCGCTTTAGAAGCCTACATTTGAAAAACAGAAAGAGCGTATCAACAAACTCAAAAGTCATCTGATGGAATTGGAACAAGAGGAACAATCTGAGCCTAAACCCAGCAGAAGAAAAGAAATATCCAAAATTAAATCAGAGATTAATGAAACTGAAAACAAAAGAATCATTCAAAAAATTAATGAAACAAGGAGTTGGTTTTTTTGAAAAAATAAATCAAATAGATAAACTTTGGCCAAGCTAACTAGAAATAAAAAAGTAAAATCCCTAGTTACTTCAATCAGAAATGATAAAGGGGAAACAACAATGGATGCCACTGAGATACAAGAGATTATCTTTGAATACTACCAGAACTTTATGCCCAGAAATTTGATGTGAAGGAAATGGATCAATAATTGGAATCATACCCTCTCCCTAGACTTAGCCCAGATGATATAGATCTCCTGAAAAGACCAATTTCAAGCACTGAGATCAAAGAAACAATAAAAAAATCTCCCAACAAAAAAATGCCCTGGTCCAGATGGCTTCACACCAGAATTCTATCAAACCTTCAGAGAAGAACTTATCCCTATAATGCAGAAATCATTCCAAAAAATTGAGGAGGAAGGAATATTTCCCAACGTTCTATGAAGCAAACATCACTCTGATGCCAAAACCAGGAAAGAACCCAACTAAAAAGGAGAAATTCAGACCAATTTCACTAATGAATACAAATGCAAAAATTCTCAACAAAATCCTTGCCAACAGATTACAGCTTATTACCAAAAAAGTCATATATCATGATCAAGTAGGTTTCATCCCAGGAATGCAAGGCTGGTTTAATATACCTAAGTCTATAAACATTATTCACTGTATCAACATAAGTAAAACCACTCCTTTCCTTGTATATAACAAAAGGAACAAAGTAATATATACAAATATATAAATATACCATGGACAGTTAATTCTAAAACTAACATGACTTTAAAAATGTTAAATTATTACTTAATAATTGAGTAGGGGTGAAAATTCAGCTTTAAGCCAAGTTTATCTCGACAATAATATCCAAAATCCAGAAAGGTCTAATCAAGGTGAACAAACAAAAACAGAGATATGAAGAATTAGTAGTCCTAAATATTATGAAATATAACTAACTCTTACCTCTACTTACCCCATAACTATGCAAAAAGAATCTACTATCAATAATAATAACGAAATATATATCTTAGGTAACTAATTAACCAAAGCAATATTTTATTCATTCATTCATTCACACATCCATTCAATAAGCATTAGGTAATTTCTATATGACCAAGCTCAGTGGCTCATGCCTAGAATCCCAGCACACTGGGAGGCTGAGACAGGAGGAGACCTTTAGCTCAAGAGTTCCAGCCCCAGGCTGAACAAGAATATGATCCTGTCTCTACTAAAAATAGAAAAAACTAGCCTGGTGTTGTGGCAGGCACCTGTAGTCCCAGCTACCTGGGAGGCTGAGGCAGGAGGATCACTTGAGAACAGGAGTCTGAGGTTGCTGAAAGCTAGGTTGAGGTCACAGAACTCTACCCAGGGCAACAGAGTGAGAGTCCATCTCAAAAAAAAAAAAAAAAAGTAATTTCTACATGCCAGACGAGATAGCGTGCCAAAGACAAGGAATACAAAAAAGGGTCACTGTTCTCCAAAATATTTAACATCTAATAGAAACAGGTCAAAAACAAATGAAATGATGTAAGATAGACACTATGAGAGAAGCAAAGTATAGAGGACTGTGGAGGAAAGTATGTTCAATTTTATCTGAAGATGAATTTTTTGAAAGCTTCCTAGAAAAGGAAGAGAACAAAGATCATAATTCTACTGGTTCTTTTGTCAGACAGTCTTAATGTGGAGGCATAAGTTAAAAGCATTTTTCTCCAACCAAAGAAATATGAAAAGGGCCCTCACTCCTGATACATTCCCCACACTCTTCTACATTCTTGTTTTTTGAAATGGGGTTCAAAATTAATCTCTATTTAGCACCATATCAAGTATTTTTGCGTTGCTTCACTGTTTTCGTAAGCATAGTCTTACAGACTGTAATATATTCCCTGAGCAGATGTTACTTAAAATAATTGATCGTTCTTGTAATGTTAAGATTTCTGAGTTGTTTCTAATTTTTCATTTCTATAAACAATACTTTAACGAATATCTTCATATGTTATAGGCCAGCAGTTCTCAACCTGTGGGTCATGACCCACAGGAACTGTATTAAAGGGCTGCAGTATTAGGAAGGTTGAGAACCACTGTTATAGGCTCTTCGATTATTTTCTTCTAAAAAATCACTAGCATTCAGGTCACCAGGTCAAAAACCATAAACACCTGATGGATTTTGTTAGATACTACCAAACTCCTTTCCAAGAGGTCCCAGGAAGTAATTTCTGTGTTTGACCAAACTTTCATAAACTATTTGGCAGACATGTACCCTGTGTACTAAGATTCACGCTACAGTATAATGACTCTTTCCTTAAGTATGTTTCCCTAGAAACAATATTAACATAAGCCAAGTTTTCAGCCACTACCTTCTTCAGAATAGGTGACAGATTAGCATCTGCTCCTCCCACCACTGTCTTGCACTATGTTCTAAGCAGGGTTTAGAGAACAATAAACTCAATTCCTGTTTTGCCTGAAAATGTTGGTAAGGAATAGTAAACCATTATTGAAAAACAGTAGACTTGGGGGGGGGGGGAATCAAATAAACTCTAAAAACAAAAACCACAATTTTTTTAAAGTTTGTATAAATTTTTTTTTTAATTGAATGGTAACTATGTACATTAATGCACTTCTGGGGTACAGTGTGGGGTTTTCGCATGCAATCCGAAATACTTCCATCAAACTGATCAACATAGCCTTCATGTCATTTTCTCAGTTATTGTTTTAAAACGTTCTGATTCTACTCTTAGAGAGTTTCACTTGTACCCCTGTTAAAGTTTGGATAGATTTAAAAAGCAGATCAGGCATTTACCTTGAAGAGGTAGAATTAGAAGACAGATCAGAAAAAATAGTCTAGAAACAAAAAAGACAGAAAATATGAGGGAACAGTTAAGAAATCTGGGAAATAGAAAGAAAAATAAATTAGTATTCCAGAAGCACGTGAGAAAGAGAATAAAGAAAGGCAGTATCTAAAGAGATAATAGCTGAGAAAACAAAACTGGAAAAAGAACTGTGGTAGGCTGCGAAAGTAATAGCCCAATGACCACGTCTCCCTATATGCACTTTTATGCAATCCCCTCCCACATCAACTCTAGACTTGACAGAAAGGATGGTCTTGCTAATAAATGATCTAATGTAGAAAAATAAACTAATAGAAAAAAAGGGAAAAAACTCACAACATGTAATCGCCCTCTTGAAGAAAAAGATCACTAAGCACAATTGCCCCTCATGCGATTAACCACCTGGGGCTTAACTTGTTGTCTTTATTGTTATTTTATTTATTTATTTATTTATTTATTTATTTATTTATTTATTTAGAGACAGAGCCTTAAGCTGTCACCCTGATTAGAGTGCCATGATGTCACAGCTCACAGCAACCTCCAACTCCTAGGCTTAAGCAATTCTCTTGCCTCAGCCTCACAAGTAGCTGGGACTATAGGTGCCCTCCACAATGCCCAACTATTTTTTTGTTTGTTTGTCAGTCATTGTCATTGTTGTTTGGCAGGCCTGGACTGGATTTGAACCCGCCAGCTCTGGTGTATGTTGCTGGCACCTTAGCTGCTTGAGCTACAGGCACTCATTGTCTATATGTTTAACTACCTGAGTAAGGGTTTGTTTTCCAGCACTTGGAAAGAATTGAGAAGATAGAAGGAAAACAACCCTTCCTCAGCTCACACCCTCACATCCCAAGGGCTCTGATAAAACAGCCTCATAGAGAAGAAGAAAAAAAAAAAAGGAAAGAACAGATGCAGCTGCTTTACAGCTGCCTTACTGCTATCAGCTGGCAACAATCTTTTTTGTTTATTTATTTGTTTGGAGACTAAGTCTCACTCTGTCACCTTGGGTAGAGTGCTGTCACATCAGCAACCTCAAACTCTTGGGCTCAAGTGATCCTCCTGCCTCAGCCTCCCAAGTAGCTGGGACTACAGGCTCCAGTCATGATGCCCGGCTAGTTTTTCTATTTTTAGTAGAGATGGGGCCTCACTCTTGCTCAGGCTAGTCTCTAACTCCTGAGCTTGGGCCATCCGCCTACCTAGGCCTCCCAGAGTGCTAGGATCATAGGCATGAGCCACCGTACCTAACAATAATTTTTTTTTTCTTTTCCTGTGGTCTCCATAGCAAGCTCAAACTGCTCACCCTCAATGCCAGCATTTCTCCCTTCTTTCTCTTGTGCCATACCCTTCCCCATTTTAGGAAGTAAAATAAACTTCTTACTTCTTTCTAGCCTGATTTTGTGTTAAGAATTGTTTGTCAGCCCACACTACGAGTTCCCACCCCAATAATATCTACATGATTTGCTTTCGCTGACAGGACAAATGCTGAACAGAGTCCTGGGAAGTTATGTGCTGGAGCTGCCCTCATAAAATGCTACTGTTATATGAATCCAGGATTGGCTGCTGAAGACATGTAGCCCAGCCAAGAGGCCACCAACATTCAGACATATGAATGAGGCTATCTTTTGTCATGTGGCCCAGGTGAGATCCGAAGTTGTGCAATGCAATCAGGTTGGGAAAACCAAGCCCAAACTGCTGACCATAAAATCAGGAGCAAATAAAATAGCTGTTTTAAGCCACTAACTTTTGCAGTGATTTTTAACACAATGTACAAGCGGTACAGAAATCCGTGCCTAAAAGAAGAGTGCTAACTTATACACACTATCACCTTTGGAGGCTATAAATGAGTAGATTGGAAAAATGGCAAGGAGTCTGTTAATAAAACCTGGAAAAATGACAACCACGTGTTACTCTAAGTTGTAAAAGGAGTAAGATACCTATTACTGGAAATGGAAAATTTATATCACATGGATTGTGTTCTTTGACAACAATGTAATTAAACTAGGTTTCAATAACAACCAGAAAAAGATGACCTGAAAATTTTTAAATGTTTGGAAATTAAGAAACATTTGTAAATAACCCATAGGTCAAAGAAGCAATCATAATGGAAAATTCTGCACTGAATAACAAAAATACTACATGTGGACTTACATGCCCTAGTTAAAAACATATTTAAAGAGAAATATATACATTTTAACACTTATATTAGAAAAGGCTAAAAATCATTAAGTATTTGCACCACATCAAGAAGTTAAAACTATACCAGAAATATAAGCCCAGAGAAATACAAAGAATAAAAAAATTTTAAAAAATAGAGTCTGATAGAAAATACCAACGAAACCAAAAGATATTATAAAACAGATAAAATCCTGGCAATGCTGATAAAACTAAAAAAAAAAAAAAAAAAAAAAAAAAAAAAGGACAATGCTGGGAATAAAAGGAGACATAACAAGAAATGTCAGAGACAATGAAAAGAGATTATTGACAACTTCACTCCAACATCAAAATTGACTCACAAAATAATAGAGGAAGAATTTTATAATTGCTAGGGAAATTACATTGTTAAAAAATCTTCCCAAATTTAAAGCCTAGATGACTTTGCCAACAAGTTCTATCAAATATTTCAAGAACTATTAATTTAAATTATAAAAATGTACCAGAAAATAGAAAAGGCTAATATAAATTTGATATCAGAACTTACCAAAATTATGGATAGAATGAAAAAGAAAATTTATAGGCTATTTCTAACCATACATATTAATACAAATGTAAGCCTCTGTAACCTTATAAAGGACATCCACCAAAAAAGTTACACTATACTACAACAATGAAATAATTTCCTTTATATAACAGAACCTAGTCAGGAATGAAATAAAACTGCCATGATTTAGAGGTAATTGTGCAAATCTAAAATACTTAACAACAATACAAGTCTAGCAAGACTGCTGAATAAAAATTAACTATATTTATGTTTACCAACAATAAAGGTATAAAATGAAAAAATACATAATATTAAAGGTACTATTCATAGTAATAATAAAGATAAAGGTGGAGGAGGGTGCCTGCCCCTGGAGCTTCTGCAGCTCCCTGTGCTGGGCCCTGCACTAGCACTAAGCAACTTCTTTTTTTTTTTTTTTTCAGATAGAGTCTTAAGCTGTCACCCTGGGTAGAGTACTGTGGCATCACAGCTCACAGCAACCTCCAACTCCTGGGTTCAAGCAAGTCTCCTGCCTCCACCTCCCAAGTAGCTGGGACCACAAATGCCCACCACAACTCCTGGCTATTTTTTGGTTGCAGCCATCATTGTTGTTTGGCGGGTCCGGCTGGATTCGCACCCGCCACCTTAGGTCTATGTAGCTGGCACCTTAGCCACTTGAGCCACAAGTGCTGAGCCAGCAACTTCTTGAGGACAAAGAACATGTCTTTATGTCCCTAGAGCCTAGTACTCCATAGGAGGCACAGACATTAAAAATGTCTGTTTAATGAATGGATGAAATATTTTACAGACCATTAAAATACCATCAAATAAACATAAATGTACTACAGTAATTATTTCCTTAACTTTTGGAAGTTGGTGATTTATAAACTAAGAAAAACTAAAAAAACCACTTTTAAAAATCTCTCAAACACAGAAATGATAGATATAAATACAATATCTAAAGAAACATTTACCACATTAAAGAAAAAAAACAAGTAATTGCACACAATTACCCCTGTATTCTGTGCAAATGATCTCCATATAAAGGAAATGCACAGTCCAATCCATTTCATTAACAAGAGATTCATTCTCTATATAATGGAAAAATCATCTCAAGTGGGGCAATTTTAAAATTAATGGCTCTTTATTATAATATGCAGTACCTTCTTGTTGTTTTCAGAAGTGGGGCTGAGTATGGTCAGTTCTGGTCTACTTGGTTTAGGCTTTGGAGATTCACAAGAATTAATGAAATTCATGATAAAAGGTTCCAAATGCTGACCTTTCTGTGGTAATACAGAGATCATTTTAAGAAAATTAAAAATCAAAATAATTTTGAATACAATCCATCAAAATTCATTTATATTTAAATATGGTTAAGAGTATCTTTTATAAAATACATATAAATCAGTTATTCACCTCTTTCATTAGTTTTCCAGGAACAGACTTTATAATTTTTCCTGCAATTAGAAAAGTAAAACATTATTTTTATGAAAGCATAATATACTTCATAATTGCTCATATTTCAATGAAAAATACTACTTACTAAACAGCCAAGTAACAACTGTATGAAGCATTTATGATTAACTATTTTACACCCAACAGAAATTTTTAATGAACATGGTATTCTGACTTATTTAGAGATACATTTAGGATATGCTTTAGAATAATCCAGGAAGGCAGGAGGTAGGCAAGAGATAGAACAAAGTGTTGACAACTTTGAAACAGAGTAAGGAGTTTATTATACAGTTTTCTCTACTTTTGTGTTTACTTGAAAATTTCTATAAGAAGTGTTATCAAAAGATTTTAAACAATGATAATATGTACTGGTTTATAAAGATTGGTGAAAGAAAAAGTTTTAAGGATTGCTACAACATTTAAATTATTTGAATAATTTATATTCTAAATTTTAGATTAAGAATTTCTAGTCTAATACTATATTTGCCTAAATTACTTCTTAGTTTTTTTTTTTTTGAGATGGAGCCTCAAGCTATCCCCCTGGGTAGAGTGCCATGGTATTATAGCTCATAGCAACCTCCAACTCCTGGGCTTAAGTGAGTCTCCTGCCTCCACCTCCCAAGTAGCTGGGACCACAGGCGCCTGCCACAACGCCCAGCCATTTTTTGGTTGCAGCCATCATTGTTGTTTGGCGGCCCGGGCTGGGGATTCGAACCCGCCACCTTAGGTGTACGTGGCTGGCGCCTTAGCCGATTGAGCCACAGGCACCGAGCCACTTCTAAGAGTTTTGAAGTTGAGTCTCTG
>CAUYQV010150069.1:0-10055 GCA_963574575.1 Galagoides demidoff | reverse complement strand
TGCGTTCTGGCACCCTCTAGAGCTTTGAAAGGTGTGTTTCTAGGCTCGGCGCCTGTGGCGCAAGTGGCTAAGGCGCCAGCCACATACACCCAAGGTGGTGGGTTCGAATCCCCAGCCCGGGCCCGCCAAACAACAATGATGGCTGCAACCAAAAAATGGCTGGGCGTTGTGGCGGGTGCCTGTGGTCCCAGCTACTTGGGAGGCGGAGGCAGGAGACTCGCTTGAGCCTAGGAGTTGGAGGTTGCTATAAGCTGTGATGCCATGGCACTCTACCCAGGGGGATAGCTTGAGGCTCCGTCTCAAAAAAAAAAAAAAGAAAGAAAGAAAAGTGTGTTTCTAAAAGACTTCCAAATGACCTCAATTTACCTATCATGCAGAGAGTTCTTGAAATCAATATTGTCTCAGATCAGGGTTGCTCAGCCTCCACACTCTTGACATTTTGGGTCAGATAGGTTTTTGTCATCAGGGGGTTAATAAGTGTATTATAGAATGTTTAGCCCTATTGTTGGCTTCTATCCACAAGATGCCATTAGCTGTTACAACCAAAAATGTTTCCAGAGGTTGCCAGATGTACCCTGGGGAACGCAACTACCTCAGTTGAGAACTACTGACCTAAACTAAACGTATTGTCTTCCTTTCTCAAATATGTTTCTTTTTTTCTCACCTTAGTTAATGGTACTAGCATGTATTAGAAATGTGTTATCCTGGCTCGGCGCCTGTGGCTCAAGTGGTACCAGCCACATACACCTAAGGTGGTAGGTTTGAATCCAGCCTGGGCCTGCCAAACAACAATGATAGCTGCAACAAAAAAAATAGCTGGGCGTTGTGGTGGGCACCTGTGGTCCCAGCTACTTGTGAGGCTGAGGCAGGAGACTCACTTGAGCCCAGGAGTTGGAGGTTGCTGTGAACTGTGATGCCACGGCATGGCATTCTACCAAGGGGGACAGCTTGAGGCTCTGTCTCAAAAAAAAAAAAAAAAAAAAAAAGAAACTTGTTATCCTAGCCTTCCCCATTTTGGTCGGGTGAGGTGGCCCTTGCCTGTAATCCTAGCACTCTGGAATGCCAAGGCAGGTACATTGTTTGAGCTCACAAGTTGGAGACTAGCCTGAGTAAGAACAAGACCCCATCTCTACTTAGAATAGAAAAACTGGCCAGGAGCTGTAACTCATGCCTGTAATCCTAGCATTTTGGGAGCCTAAGGTGGGTGGCTTGCCTGAGCTCATGAGGTCAAGACCAGCCTGAGCAAGACCCCATCTCTACTAAAAATAGAAAAACTTAGGCAAAAGGATCACTTGAGACTAAGAGTTGGAGGTTGCTGTGAACTATGCTGCCATGACGCTCAACCTAGGGTGACAGCTTGAGACTCTGTCTCCAAAAAAATACTATCTAGGCCAGGTGTGGTGACTCACGCCTCTACTCCTATAATCCTAACTAGCACTCTGGGAGGCCGAGGCAGGTGGATTGCCTGAGCTCAGGTTTGAGACCAGCCTGAGTCAGAGCAAGACTCGTCTCTAGGCTCGGTGCCTATGGCTCAAGTGAGTAAGGCGCCAGTCACATACACCTAAGGTGGTGGTTTTGAATCCAGCCTGGGCCTGCCAAACAACAATGACGGCTGCAACCAAAAAGTAGCTGGGCATTGTGGCCGGCGCCTGTGGTCCCAGCTACTTGGGAGGCTGAGGCAGGAAACTTGCTTGAGCCCAGGAGTTGGAGGTTCCTGTGAGCTGTGATGCCAGAGCACTCTACCCAGGGGGACAGCTTGAGGCTCTGTCTCCAAAAAAAAAAAAAAAAAGACTCATCTCTAAAAAAATAGCCGGGCGTTGTGGCAGGTGACTGTAGTCCCAGCTACTTGGGAGGCTGAGGCAAGAGAAATGCTTGAACCCACAAGTTTGAGGTTTCTGTGAACTGTGATGCCATGGCACTCTACCAAGGGCAACAAAGTGAGACTCTGTCTCAAAAAAAAAAAAAAAGAAAAACTATTTGGGTATTGTGGTGGCTCAACTACTTGAGAGGCTGAGGCAAGAGGATCACTTGAGCCTAATAGACTGAGGTTGTTGTGAGCTCTGATTCCATTGCACTCTACCCAGGGTGGCCGAATAATATGTGTCTCCAAAAAAAAAAAAAATAGACTCCTCCGTATTAATGTCCCCTTCCTTTTTAACCACATCTAATCAGTCTCCAAATCTTGAAGGTTTTACTTTCTAGAAATATCTTGGATCCACACATTTCTCTCAGTTTCTTCTACCACCACCACTCTAGTCCCAGCTCCCATTTTGTCTACCTAGATGACTGTAGTAGCCTCCAACCTGGCCTCACAGATCCCAACCCTTTCTCTCAGTGTGTTCTCTGCACAGCAGCCAGAGCCATCCTTGAAATGCATGTAAGATGATGCCACTCTATTATTTAAAATTCTGCGGTTGCTGTCCAGTACCTTTCAGAATTATGTTTAAATTCATTACCTTCATACTTAAGGATCTTAATGATAAGGTCCAAAGCCTAATCTACTGCATCCTCACTAGCATTACCCTGTTATCCTGTTGTAGTGCTCTGCTATCTGATTCCTACCTGAAGCTGTCCTCTTTATTTATTGTGCCTTCACCTGGCTTCTACTTACTCTCTAAGATGCCTTTCAGGCATCAGATCCTGTAGAAAACTGTATCTTGACTCCTCAGTCTGATTAGGGCTTTCCCTCTTCTGTACTTCTATATCTCCATTGCCTGTCTCCTGTTATAGCACTTGTTACACCATATTGTGTTGTTTGATGGTGCCTCCCATGTTAGACAGTGGAGGTAGTAGCTGTGTATTATTTAAATTTGTACTCTCATACTTACACAGATTCAGACACATAATGGGTGGTCATCATGTGTTTGGTAAATGAATGCCTCTTTGTCATATTGCTCAAGTTTCTAGTCCTTCTACCTTCTCTTGGACAAATTTCTACTCTCCATATCTATCCAGATGGATTCTTCCTCCCTTCAAGATTTGTACAACACCTAAAATCCAATCCAAGCTGGGTGCAGTGGCTTGCGCCTGTAATCCTAGCACTCTGGGAGGCCAAGGTGGGTGGACTGCTTGAGCTCATGGGTTCGAGACCGGCCTGGTAGCTGGTACTATAGGTGCCTGCCACAACACCCAGCTTTTTAGAGACAAGGTCTTGCTCTGGCTCAGGCTGGTCTCGAATCTGTGAGCTCAGGCAATCCACCCAAATGCTGGGATTACAAGCGTGAGCCACCAAAACCAGCCTCTAGAAGCTGTATTTAAATAACTTGTTTTTTCACCTTTCTCAAAAATTGATCAGTTCGTATTTATTTTGGTATCACGAATTCATAAATTTTTAACATACTTGATATGTTTCAGTCCACTGTAGATACTAATTATTTTGGTATTGAAACTGTTTCATTTTGGGCCATTGGAACTTCTTTAAGTTGTCTTAGAGCCTTAGATGGTCCTGATAATTCTGGACTGACAAGAAATTCCTAGCCCAAGACATTTTATAATAAACATATTTGCACTTAAATGTTTATAGCACAGTTCACATTTATAAAGATGTGGAAACAATCCAATTGCCCTTTGATACATGAATGTATTAATAAATTGTGAGATATATATATATATATAAAATAGAATATTATTCTCCCATAAAAGATGGAGATTTTGTATCTTTTGTAACAACCTGGATGGAATTGGAGACCATTCTCCTAAGCAAAGAATGACGAGAATGGAAAAACAAACACCACATGTACTCAGTAATAAATTGGAAATAGTAGATTAACACCTACATGCTCACGTGAGAGAAAAACTCAAGGAAATTCAAGTAAGGGGTAGGAGGAAAAGGGTTGGGTAAATTCCCAACCAGCAGATATATTGCACAGGTACACTTTCTGGGTGAAGGACACATCTACAACTTGGACTTTCATGCTATAAAAGCAAATTATACATGTGTAACCTCACTGCAGGTACCCCTTAGGATATTTAGTCTGTTTTCTGCCTGAGACTTGATATCAGCCATTTCTTCAGGGAATTCTTCTTTCTTTTGGTGGGAAATGGTATTTTGAGACTACAGTATGGGTGCCAGGGATGTTCATTTGTTCTGGGTTAGTAATATACTGAGACTTTACCAGAAGATGGAGTTAGGAATTTTTTTTTTTTTCTTTAGAGACAGAGTCTCACTTTGTCACCCTCGGTAGAATGCCGTGGTGTCACAGCTCACAGCAACCTCCAGCTCTTGGGCTTAGGTGATTCTCTTGCCTTAGTCTCCAGAGTAGCTGGGACTACAGGTGCCCACCACAGTGCCTGGCTATTTTTTTGTTGCAGTTTGACCGGGGCCAGGTTTGAACCCGCCACCCTTAGTATATGGGGCCAGTGCCCTACTCACTGAGCCACAGGTGCCACCCAGGAAATATTTTTTTAAACATAAAATATATGTTCATATTTATAAATCAAAACCAAGTTTAGAATTAGTTTTTACTTAAATTTTCAATTTAATACTTTTTTGCAGTTTTTTTTGCCGGGGCTGGGTTTGAACCTGCCACTTCAGGCATACGGGGCCGGTGCCCTACTCCTTTGAGCCACAGGTACCGCCCTAAGTTTTAATACTTTTATCTCTTGTCTGTTGAGTAAAAATTTTAGCCCTGACATTAACATAGTTACTTATTTGTTTTATCTTATGGTAATATGTATATAATAATTTCAGAAAAACAATAACACTATGGTTACTAACAAACGATTATTGAAATATAGCTCAGGATTTCCTTTTAGTTCTTTTTGCCAAATTGTTGTGCTCCTTAAAATAATTATTTTTGTAGTGAAGCCACAACCACTCAACACTTGGTATGGTTTCCTTTTTAGAATTTTGCTGTCAAATTTTAGAGATTGATATATATATTTTTTTGAGACAGAGTCTCACTATGTTGCCCTTGGTAGAGTGCCGTGGTGTTCACAGCTCACAGCAACCTCAAACTCTTGGACTTAAGCTATTGTCTTGCCTCAGCCTCCTAAGTAGCTGGGACTACAGGTGCCCACCATAACACCCAGCTATTTGTTGTTGTTGTAGTTGTCATTGTTGTTTAGCAGGCTGGGTTTGAGCTGGGTTTGAACCTGACAGCCCCAGTGTATATGGCTGGCGCCCTAACCACTGACCTACAGGTACCAAGTCGATTTTTTTTTATTAAAATAATACTTTTATTTCAGGATGCTAGAAAACATAATTAATCAGATGCTTGCGCATACATGTGGGATCCCCTTGAATGTGACAGACTGAACACCGTGAATATTGCTGTCAGTGATACGGTTCTTCACAATGGAGACTAACTCCTAGTAAATTCCAAACACAACAAAGTACAGACTTCCTTCCATTTATATATTGATATTCCTTGAAAACTCATCAATTTTACAGCCCTGAAAAATTACATATATGTGTGTGTATGTATATATATGTATTTTTTTTTGTTTGTTTTTAAACACAAGCTCAAGGATTAGATGATTATAACCATTTTTTTTCACCTATATGAATGTTGTTCAGTAGAACATTGAAAGCAGTGTCAGATCAGGACAGTCTACTTGGGTCATACTTTCTTGCAATGTGCAAGACTTTGAGCATCCTTGACCTACCTTCCCCTCCACCCCAAATCACTTAGCAACAAAATTGCCCCAGTACATTTCCAGATTGCTCCCTAGGGATGGTAGCATCCTGGTTGGGGACCCACTGTGGCTATCTGAAGACCCTGCTTGTCCTCTGGCCTCACTTTGGGCTGACTAGCCTCTAGCTACCCTGTCCTTCTGGTTTTTCTGTAGGTCAGTCTCTTTCCTCTTTCAGGAACTTTGTGTGCTCTTTCATCTGTATGGAAAACTCTCCACTTGGTATCTTTTTTTTTTTTTTTTTTTTTTGCGACAGAGCCTCAAGCTGTCCCCCTGGGTAGAGTGCTGTAGCATCACAGCTCACAGCAACCTCCAGCTCCTGGGCGAGTCTCCTGCCTCCGCCTCCCAAGTAGCTGGGACCACAGGCACCCGCCACAACGCCCGGCCATTTTTTGGTTGCAGCCATCATTGTTGTTTGGCGGGCCCGGGCTGGGGATTCGAACTTGCCACCTGACTGAGCTACAGGCCTTGAGCCACAATTTAATTTTTAAAAATATTTCTATCATAGAAAATTTAGAAGATATGAAAAATACAGAATGTGTCTCTATAGCCTATCTCAGCTTTAACAATACTCAACTACTAATGGGCAATCTAGCTTCCTCCACACTCCCATTTTCCTTGCCCCCAACAACCTTGATATTTATTTATTTATTTATTTATTTATTTATTTATTTATTTATTTTGTTAAAGACAGACTTTCACTTTATTGCCCTCTGTAGAGTTCCGTGGTGTCACATAGCTCACAGCAATCTCCAACCTCCTGGGCTTAGGTGATTCTCTTGCCTCAGCCTCCCAAGTAGCTGGGACTACAGGCGCCCACCGTAACACCTGACTATTTTTTGATGCAGTTTGGCTGGGGCCAGGTTCAAACCCACCACCCTCAGTATATGGGGCCACAGTGCCCTACCCAGTGAGCCATAGGCGCTGCCCAACCTTGATTTATTTTTTTTTCTTTTTGAGACAGAGCCTCAAGCTGTCACCCTAGGTAGAGTGCTGTGGCATCATAGCTCACTCTAGAGTTAGCAACCTCTAACTCTCCTGGGCCCAAGCGATTCTCCTGCCTCTGCCTCCCAAGTAGCTGGGACTATAGGTGCCCACCACAGCGCCTGGCTATTTTTTGGTTGCAACCATTATTGTTATTTGGCAGGCCCAGGCTGGATCCGAACCTGCCAGCTCAGTTATGTATGTGGCTGGTGCCTTAGCAGCTTGAGCCACAGGTGCCGAGCCCCAACCTTGATATTTTTAAAGGAAATCCCAGACATCACATTACTTCAGCTGCAAAAATTTTAGTATATATCTCTAAAAAGTAAGGATTTTTCTTTAAACATCATTACACACCTCCCTCAGAGCAACCACAGTGGCTTAATACCATCAACTATTCAGTCAGTGTTCACGGTCTCTGATTATCCTATAAATGTCTTTAAAAAAATATTTTAGTTTGTTTATTTGAATCTAGATCAAAACAAGGCAATGATTAGCCTATCTCTTATGGGTAAACATTCTTCTTTTTTAGGTTTTACCATCCAATGAAAATATGAAGATTCGTTACACAGCCAAACACCATTTCCAGGTGAAGCAGGAATTCAAAATGCTGGTCTGAAGACAGCAGTGAAAACGTCAAGTCATGCCTTGGCGGGGACACAGAGGAGATAACCACTTGGCATATACCTTTCCCTGAATGATAAAGAAGGAAGAACTGCAGTTGCAGTAAACATATTCAGTAGCCACAGAGCACTGTATATAAATGTGATGTTATGAAACAAACGCTCTGCAGCCAAAGGAACTGAGAAAATGGAAATACATTGTACATCCGAAAAATCATCTCTTTATTTCATGAAAAAGAGGTTTATAAACAGTCAAACCAAAAAGTCTGCTGGTTTAATGTTTGCAAATGCTGGTTGGATTGATGAGTCCTTTTTAGGATTTTTAATCCTAAAGCTTTAATGTGACTTCAGGCTTTTCAATTTACAGTTTGCTTACTCCATTCTCATCTCATGGAAAGAAAAAAAAAACTCACTTTAAATGAAATTTTTATCAAGACTTCCACTTCCATTTCTTAACCTTAAGAGCTTCTGTTCTGGATCCCACTTTAAAAATTAAAGTTCCATAGCTCGGAGCCTGTGGCTCAAGTAGCTAAGGCGCCAGCCACATACACCTAAGGTGGCAGGTTTGAATCCAGCCCGGGCCCACCAAACAATATGATGGTTGCAACCAAAAAAATAGCCAGGCATTGTGGCGGGCATCTGTGATCCCAGCTACTTGGGAGACTCGCTTGAGCCCAGGAGTTGGAGGTTGCTGTGAGCTGTGATGCCACGGCACTCTACCCAGGGGGACAGCTTGAGGCTCTGTCTCAAAAAAAAAAAAAAAATTAAAGTTCCTATTTTATTTTGAGACAGAGCCTTGTTTTGTCACTCTTGGTAGAGTGCCATGGCATCATAGCTCACAGCAACCTCAAACTCATGGACTTAAGCCATTCTCTTGCCTCAGCTTCCCAAGTAGGTGGGACTACAGGCACCCGCCACAACGCCCAGCTATTTTTAGCAATGGGTTCTCACTCTGGCTCAGGCTGGTCAGGACCCTGTGAGCTCAGGCAATCCACCTGCCTCAGCCTCCCAAGTGCTGGGATTACAGGCGTGAGCCACTGCAGCTGGCCTCCTTTTTTCATTTTAGAATTAAAAGAAACCCTTGTGGGAGACTATAGCAAACATATAAGTACCATGTGATAGCAGCAATAGAATAAGTTCATAGGAATACAGAGCAGGAGGTAAGAACCTGGGCAGCAAGGAGAGAAGGCTGCCCCGTTTCTTAGCCTGTGAAATGGGAACAATGAATAGTAGCTGCCTCTTCAGGGCTCTGCCTGGATCAATGAAATGAGGTCATGTAAAGCACCCAGCACTGGCTAGCACTCTGTAAAGAATAGCTATTATGATCACTACAAACACATGGGAAGGGTCATTTGTCTTTGTCCTTAGTTTTACCATGAGAAGGAACTTACTTCATGGTAACATTCTGAGTCAGTTACAAGTGAGGGTAACCAAGTGGTCTCCAGGGCCGAGGATACTATCTCTTCCCAAATACTCTGCTACCTTTGTCAAAAGATCAGGGGTCGGGTACGGGGGAGGGGAGGCAAGTCCCCTCTACAGCCAATGTCAAACTGCTTCTCCCTCCAAGTTTGAAATACCTGTAAATAATATAAGAAACGGCTCTGTGCATAATAAGTTCTAGGTAAGACAATACTGTGGCGAGTGAACTAAACAGAGAATAATCTGAAATTGGACTCTGATCCCCAAGTGAACCTGCCGGTGTAGCCCAGTCCTTACTGGCTCCACAGAGGAAAAACAAGCCTGTGTCTATCTCAACTGTGATCTGGCTGGATATGATCTAAGCTTTGAACAGTGCCTAAGCGCATTTCAGATGCATAATGCGTGTTAAATACTAAGCAGGGAGCTTTGGTCTGGGGCAGTGCACCCTGATACCAAGGAAAATAAAGACCTAGCATTGTGATTTGGCCTTTCTCGAGTCTCTTATTTTAGACAAGTTTTCTTTTCTGTTAGGTTTCTCTCAAATATTTGCAAAAAACAAATCAATCAATAAAGATGAAGGGGGTGAGGTGGCTATTTATATGCTCAAGTCATTCTTTAGCTTAAATCATTCATTGCCTCATTTGTTTTTAATCAGTGGCTCTCAACCTTCATAATGCCTAGTGCCTCGACCCTTGAATACATTTCCTGTGGGTCTCGACCCACAGGTTGAGAACCGCTGTTTTAAATAAAGCCCCCCTCTGGCTGTAGTGTTAAAAGTCATAGCCCTCTGGATCACTCTTCTACTCTTTGAGAAAAGGAAGGAGGAAGGGAAATGCCCAGTGGAAATTTCCTTGTTAATGATATCTTATATTTCTGTGAATGCTTTACAGTGTTGAGAGTAGTCTTAGACTCAGGGTGGTATCTTAGTTAAGTCTTGTGCAAAATGCCATAAATCATATTACACTCATTTGAGAGATGCAAAAAGTCCAGCTCACAGACGAAGCAAATATAAATAGCAGTAATTGGTACATATATATAAATATAGTAAGTCAGTCCTGAAGCCAAGATTTTTTGACTGCGTCTAGTGGCCTGAATGTTGGTAAGTGGCTTACAACCTCCTGGTTTTGTGCTGCTGTTTTTCTTCCCTTCAGCAATGCATTTCAGTTCCAGGCTTCTTCCCCTTTCCTCCTCAGTTTATTCTGATTCATGCCTCCCCTCATGTAACTAATAAACAGGAGAGACCTGAGTAGACCTACATTCATCCAATCAATTAGTATTTATTAAGAATCAACTAAAGGTCAGATCTTGGTCAGGCGCAGTGGCTCATGCCTGTAATTCCTGCACTCTGGGAGGCTGAGGTGAGAGGATCCCTTGAGCTCAGGAGTCGGAGACCAACCT
>CAUYQV010150065.1:0-10442 GCA_963574575.1 Galagoides demidoff | reverse complement strand
CATCACAGCTCATAGCAACCTCCAACTCCTGGGCTCAAGCGAGTCTCCTGCCTCCGCCTCCCAAGTAACTGGGACCACAGGCGCCCGCCACAACGCCCGGCCATTTTTTGGTTGCAGCCATCATTGTTGTTTGGCGGGCCCAGGCTGGGGATTCGAACCCGCCACCTTAGGTGTATGTGGCTGGTGCCTTAGCCGATTGAGCTACAGGCGCCGAGCCTGATGCTATAATTTTAAAGACCACTTTGTACTGATGGGGTGGGAGGCGAGAATGGAAATAGAGCAGCCAGCTGTGTAGTAATACAGGCAGAAAAGGACAGGGGCTTAGTTTGTGGTGATGGGGAGTGGAGGTGGTGAAGGTTATGCTGCTTAGCTGGGTGTGGAGGGTATTGTTAATAGACCATACGGGGGTCAAAGTCAATGCCAGTGCTTTTGGACCAGACACCCAGGTGACGATGGCATCATCACTGAGAAGAGAAGCACTGAAGGGAGGGAAAGGCTATGGAGGGGATCAAGAGTTCCGTTTTACCCATCTGCTGTATAAGAGGTGTATTACACATGTTTAGTGGAGATGGGAAAACAGAAGCCGCCATGTGAGTCTGGATAGGAATGGTGAGCCGACGTATATGAGGCATTTAAAGGCTCGACTTGAAATAAACTAGAGAGCGAGTGGGGACACAGTGCACATAGAAAAGGTCTGAGAAATAAGCCTTGGAATCCAGCAGACCTCTGAGGTCAGAAGGAGGCCTCTACTACAAGGGAGACGGAGGAGGAGTGTTCAGTCAGGTAGGGGAGAAACTCAGAGAAGGTGCGTATGGGAGCCAAGCGAAGAAAGCATATGAACAAGGAAGGGCTGATAGACTGTCAAAGTGCTGAGAGTTTAAAGAAGAAGCTGGGAGTTAAACTTCGCATGTGGCCAAGCGGAGGTGGCAGAGGGGTGGGCGCGGGGGTCCGATTCGAGGAGGTGGAGGGAGAGGGCAGGGAATCAGTACAGTGAGCTTAGACAACTCTTTTGAGGAACCTTATTCCAAAGGGGTGTAGAAAAAGGGGCAGCAGCTAGAGAAGCTCAGGGAACCAAAGGAAGGCGTTCTAAACACCGGGAGATACTGCAGCATAGACGCGAGCTTACTGGAAGGATGCAGGGCAAACTGGGGGAAATATAACCCAGAAAAAAGAATAATTACCAGGGCAGAATCCTTCTATGAGGTGAGAAAGGCAAGCTCACAAATAAACTGGGAGGGGGAACACTGGCTATGAAAAACAAGGACGGTCCTCCCATTGTTCAGAAATGAATCAGAGACTGTAGATTTGATGACAGGAAAATAACCAAGATCTCTTTGGGTGGTGCCCAGTTTCCCAAAGGGCAAAACAAAAGCAAAGACATCAGCTCATTGCCAAAATGTGAAGGCGGACTGAATGCTTGAAGAGAGAGGAAATGGCATGAAATCATCCTCTCAATTAGTAGAAGTGTGTGTGACTAGGAAACTAAAGAAGAAAGCTAGCCAGGGCCAGTAAACGGCTCAATAACTTAACTCCAAATCTTCGGTTTGAAGGACATTCATTGCTAAAGACATTTTAATTGATACCTTTTCTGTGAATGCATATAGTTTTAACGGGGATGCTCTCTTCCTCAATATACATACTTTTTAATTAATTTATGGTAAGTGCATATATAAAAGAACACTACAAAAACATGTAAGAAGTAAAAAGTGCAAATTGCATATAAGTTATAAAATACAAAATCATGTTCCTCATTTGAATATGTTTTGTCAAATTTTTCTATACTAAGGAGCATAATGTCATTGACGATCCAAATTCTCATTGAAAACTAGTTCTAAGTCAACATGAAAAAAACTGGAATTTTAATATGCAAATAAAAATCCTCATTCATGAATTAAAAACTACACTACTGGATGGAGTTGGAACACAGTCTTCTTAGTAAAGCATCACAAGAATGGAGAAGCAAGAATCCAATATACTCTGTTCTAATATGAAGGCAGTAGATGAGCTCATACAAGGCAGGGATAGGGGATGTAGGAGAGGGGAGGAGGGAGGGAGGGGTTGGGGGGGTTATGGTGCATGGCACACCTCTTGCAGGCAGGACACAATTATCAGAGGGACTTTACTTAGCAAATGCAATCAATGTAACCTAATTCTTTGTACCCTTAATGAGTTTCAAACAATAAAAAACAAAACTACATACACTATTGCACTTTTAAGAAAGAACAGAGGAGTGCCCCTAAAGTCAGTGCCAGAATAATAATAATAAAGTATCATAGATTCTCTTCTGAACGATAACAAAACAATATATGCTCCATTAAATTGACGACATGTTGGCTACATAAAATTGCAAAGTATTTCCAAAAAGAATTATCAGCTTGAATTACTGATGTTTGACTCCTCCCTGTGTCAGCTTTCAGGGACACTGAATTCTGGAAACCTTCCTTTCCCCTCTGTTTAACCCCTTTTATCCTACCTTTACTCCTTAGAGGCTCCTTAGCACCAAAGCAATAACTGGGAGCCGGCCATAATTCCACCTCTGGTTTCTTAACAGAAGAGCCCTGTATCTATCAGCTTGATATATTGTCTCCAAGATGCTATGTTGCTCAAAAAGCTTCTCTCAAGTTTAATATGACCCTCATGGGGCAAACACTCCACAGACAACCTCCTGAATCAACACATCTTGTCCAGTAAATACTAATTCTACAGAGCAACTAGATAAAACAGCTAGCCTGATCTATAAATTTAAAGGCAGGGAGGTTTTTTTTTTTTTTTAATAAAAATAGGATTTCGAATTTAACTTGATTTTAAAAGCAAAATTACTACAAATCATCAAAAAGTCATACATCATGATCATACATCCCAGGGATGCAAAACATTAAATTAAACCACCGATGGGGACTGCTCTAGCTGTCATAATCTTTTGAATGTATGATTTTATTAAATTTTTAAGGGATGTACCCTTGTAGCATATTCGCTCACACAAAAATGTACACGTGTACCAAAATTTCATAAGACTCTGGAGGGTAAGCTCAAAAATGCAAAAATAGAGGAAAGTTTTCCATGTAGCTGGTGACTCCAAGGCCATGGGGATAAGGGGAAGGTAGTTTTAAGGAGAAAAATGTATTCCCTGCACTTCCCATGTGCACCAGTTTTTTTCCTCAAGAATCTCACCAATAGGATACTATTATCGCGTTGTTTTTGGCTGTCTGTGTGTGCATTTCAAAACAGTGGAAGAAAATTAGCATTAAAATATTAAAGAAGCCTGTAATGTTTATATTAAATTCAATTCTGTAATAAAAGATAATTGAATACCATTCCATGCAAGGTTCCTTCTGTGGGCAGGAAAAGGACAGAACACATAGGAAGATGAATAAGATGATCTGTTTTAACAGACAAGGCCTGACTCAAACAACTATAAGGCAAGCAAGGATACACAGCATAAATGAGGCATGAGGGGCCTGGGGGATTCAGGAGTTAGGGACCCACTTCTGGTGCTGAACAAGTAGAGGCCTAAGGGTCTGCCTGTCTAGGATATTTTAGGCAAGGATCCCTTATTCAGGGAAAGGATAAAGTTGGTGACTTTTTTTTTTTGAGACAGAATCTCATTCTTTCACCCTCAGTAAAAAGCCTTGCCTTTCAGAGGACATTGGTTTGCAGAGGCACTGCCTTGGGCCTCATCCCAGGACCTGGGGCTCCCCCCAGCACTGCTGTGCCTCTTGCCTTCAGATGTGCTGCATCTTGCTGGGTTCACTTTGAATCTGCCTCCAACCCACCCCAAACTACCCCATCCCTTCAGAGTTTACATTTTCAGCATCCTCATTTAGGTTTCTCTGTTAACGTAAAAGAAAGTTTGACCTTTTATCCATATGCATCTCTGCCATATTGCTCCACAGCCTGGCATGTATTCAAAATCCTGGGATTTCACATTTCTTCATTATTTTCTGCAATAGCTCTACATAAGCAAGGATTTTAAATTCTGGTTTCCGGAATGGAAAATGAAAGTTCAGACACATATATTGAGTCATTGAGTCATGAACAAATTGAAAACAGAAGGCAAGACTCAATTTCCAGTCACTAGACCATATGTCATTTAAAAAGGTATTAATTATGAGGAATATGCAGATGTGCTAACAAATGGACAGTCAACCTTGAGCACAAGGGTGCACAAACAGAGAAGCACGAGACAGCACCACACACGCTCCAACAGATGGAACGCTCCCAGCACAGGCTCACACGAGAGCTAACTTTTTGAAAGCATACTATGTGTCATATTCTTTAATGTAAGTATGTTAATCCTCAGAATTACATTCTAAAACTGTACTGTTATCTCTTTGTAGTTTGGGGTAGGCTGGAGTCAGAGTAAAGAAGCTGAGGCTCGGATAAGTGAAATATTTTATCTCGAACCACAAATTGGTTACTGGCAGAATGAAGATTCAAACTAGGACTGTTTAAGTTCAAAGACATGATGCTCTTACTTCTGTATTATGGAACAACCTATTATAGTAAGTGATTTATAGCATAGAATAAATGTTAAATACATGAAATAAATATAAAAGCAGCCCATTCACAATATTAAATGTAAACATTTCAATAAAGGTTGCATTTACTTTCTGTCCAAGTCATCTTCTTAAACAGCACTCCCTGTTCTTATTTCTGCATCACAGCTGGGACTGTCTTTTATTCGTTCCACAAGGAACAGTACATTGAACTACTAGTGTGAATTTGCCAGTTTTCAGGAGTTAGGGAACATCCACAGAAATTTGATGAATTGCAAAATGGAAAAGTCTTCAGGTTAATAAGAGAAATATATTTTATTCATTTATTTATTTTTAAATCTATATGATAAGTGTATCTGCTGCTGGTTTTTTTATTGATACATAATGATTGTATATATTATAGGCTATTTGAGATATTTTGGTGAGTGGATACAATGTATAATGAACAAATCAGGGTAATTAGGATATCTATTGTCTAAAACATTTATCATTTCTTTGTGTTGGGAATTAGGATATCTATTGTCTAAAACATTTATCATTTCTTTTGAATTTTCTTTTGTAGCTATTTTTGTTGTTGTTGTTGTTGTTGTTGTTGTTGTAGTTTTTGGCTGGGGCTGGGTTTGAACCCACCACCTCTGGCATATGGGCCGGCACCCTACTCTTTTGAGCCACAGGCACCACCCTTTTTGTAGCTATTTTTAAATGTATAATAAGTTACTAACTATAGTCACCCCCACTGTGCTGTCAAACACTAGAACTTATTTTCTCTATCTATCTGTGTGTCGTATCCTTTAACCAACCTCTCTTTGTTCTCTACCCCCTTCCCAGCTTGTTAACTCTTGTTCTGCCCTCGACTTTTATGAAGTCCATTTATTTTTAAGTCTCATTATTCCCACACATGAGTGAGAACATGTAATATTTGTCTTTCTGTGCCTGGCCTATTTCACTTAATATAATGTCCTCTGGCTCCCTCCATCTTACTATAAATGACAGAATTTTACTCTTTTTTGTGGCCAAGTAGTATGCCAATTTTTACACAGAACACATTGAAAAATACATTTAAAAAAATTTGTTATTCATAAGTATGTCATGGAGTTTGACTATACAATGTTTGAAAATAACACAATAGTATCTTAAAATCATAAGACAGAGAACTTAAAAGTCACCAACTTGGGCCAGATATGATGGCTCACCCCTGTAATACTAGCACTTTGGGAGGCCAAGGGTGGAGGATCACTTGAGCTCAGGAGTTCAAGACCAGCTGGAGCAGGAGTGAGACCCTATCTCTAAAAATAAAATAGCCAGGTGTTTTAGTGGGTGCCTGTAGTCCCAGCTACTTAGGAGCTGAGGCAGGAGGATCAGTTGAACCCAACAGTTTGAGGTTGCTGTGTTTTATGATGCCATGGTTTTCTAATGACGGTGACAGAATGAGACTCTGTCTCAAAAAAAAAAAAAAAAAAAAAAAAAAGTCACCAACTTCATCCTTTCTCCAAATAAGGGATCCTTGCCTAAAGTATCCTAGACATCTATACATGAAATACATGAAATATTTAATACATGAAATAAATATAAAAGCAGCCCATTCACAATATTAAATGTAAACACAATAAAGGTTGCATTTACTTTCTGTCCAAGTCATCTTCTTAAACAGCACTCCCTGTTCTTATTTCTGCATCACAGCTGGGACTGTCTTTTATTCGTTCCACAAGGAACAGTACATTGAACTACTAGTGTGAATTTGCCTCTGCAGACCCTTAGGCCTCTGCTTGTTCATCACCAGTGGTAAGAAATTAGTTGCTTTAAAGTTGTTCTATCACATCATTGAAGAGTTCTTATTATTGGAAAGTTCTTCTTGATCTAGAAGTAAAATTGTAACACTTCTAGAAAAGTTAGAGTAAATTTAATAAGTTTTCCACATGAAGACCTTCTGAGAGTGAGATAGAATACTCTGAATAATTAACAGGAATTAACTGCACTGCACCAGGCATGAATTGGGACTATCTTGGGCAACAAGTATATATAGTTGCTACTAACTCTGTACTCTTTGGGACCTTCATACTAATCCTTGCAAATGATTCATGGGATAGAAAGAACTTCAGGTATTTTCAAGTATTCATCCTGCTCTCTGATAAATTTCTCATTTCAGGTTAAGTATCTTCGTTCCCTCCAACTAGTTTCCATGTAAATGATTTCTCAACCATTATCTAGCTTTGCTAACTAATTGGGATTTGTTCCAGTTTGGAAAGTCCCTTTTAAAGTATGATACTGGCTCCTGGAGACTAGAGGCAAGATGGCCAAATGAAGCCAGCATTCGGCAGAGGCTCCTGTCCAGATATAATGGCCAGAAATAACCCAATAAAGTGCAAGATCGGGAGCTGAGCTGAGAGGGAGGATTGATAGGTTCACATCACCCCTGCTGCAACAAGCTGGGACTCCAAGGAAACAAATTTCAAGTACAAAATTGAACTCTTTGGGATGGGAATCCTTCCCCTTCCCTCCTCAGGAGAGTGGCTTGAGGCAAGTAGAGACCAGAGGACCTTTTGTTTCACCAAAGGGGAGAGAACAACTGAGGCCCAGGACTCCCTCTAGGGAGACATATTGCTGAAAGCCCAGGCATTCTCTTGCCTGGGCCAAAAGTTGATCTAATATTCTCCCTACCTTTCTGAACTCCCTCCCACCCACCCCCACCCTTAGCGGTCTAGAAGACTACCCCCTACAAAATCCAGAGCATTTGGCAGATTTTTGCTAGGGCAGGGCACTTCATGAGCTGTGGGGTACTTGTGCTAAAACTATAACTTTAATAGAGGTGGGGAGTCACAATGGGAGAGAGACTTGGCCCGTGCTGGAAAGAGCATAGCTCTGACCATGCTACTGACAACCAGGGACTGCAGCATACCAGGACCCCAGCCCAGCAGCCTGCGATGGGCAGCTCAGCTCCCTGCCGGCTCCTGTGACTGGCAGCCGTGGCTAGCCACTCCTGCCCAGCTTCTGCAACCCGAGACTCCTGCCCAGCTCCTGAGACCCACAGCCCACAGCCAGTGACTCCCTCCAGCTCCTGCTACCTGAGGTCAGAGACTCCCACACAGTTCTTGTGACCCTTGCAGCCCACGTCTGGAAACTCTGCCCTCTGGCTCCTGATACCTGTGGTCCAGGGACTCCCGCCCAGACCCTGAAACCTGTGGCTGGCAATGACTCCCACCTGGCTTCTGCGACCTGTGGCCTAGAGCCAGTGACTCTATCCTTTGGCTCCCTGCCTGGCTCCTGAGACCCATGGCCTGTGGCCAGTGACTCCTGCCTGGCTCCTGCCACCCCTGAGGCCCCCAAGACCCACGGTGACTCCACCCTCAGACTTCCCACCCGGCTGCAGCCCAAGCCTGGGGGTCAGTAGTTCTGCCCTCCAGTTCTCCATCTGATTCCTGTGACCCTTACTGCCTGTAGCAACACCCTCCAGCTCCCTGCTGGCTCCTGCAACCTGCACACAGCAGTAGCCCAGACCAGTAGCACCATCCCCGACATTGGCAGTGTGGCCCCTGACAGTTGTGGTGGCTCCAAGTCCCTCCCACTGGGGTCAAATTGAGCTGCCAGTGGATCTTGCTGCCTAGATGCTGAAGACCTTTTGAACTCTCCCACCTGATCTGTGTTTGTGTTGACCAGGACAATTGGTTTGGAACTCTTGACCTGGGCTTATCACCCCAGGCTCCAACAAGGTTGTACCCTGGTTGTGTTATTATGGGAGTGTGGTATTCTCCCCTTCCAGTTGTCATATGTTGAGGGGGTGGGGTATCTTAGTTGCTTATATATCTCTACCACTGAGATTTCAGCCCCAAGCCACTGATTCACTAGGATTGGACAGAGACTAGCTGAATACTGGTAAGCACCATCTAGCCCCACCACACCAAGAAGGTCCTCAGAGTTTCAGGCTGTAGTTCTGAATGGGACCTTTGTAAAGCTCTGAGTAAAAAGCCACTATCACCAGTCTCAGTTCTTTGGTAAAGGGCTGGTTAATTATAACTCCAGGAGCCCTCAATTCAATTTTACCTTGCCATCTTCTCTAGCCAAATAGAGAAAAATAATCATGGGGCAGAATCAGCAGAAAAACTCTGGCAACATGAATAATCAGATATCAACTCCCCCAAGGAATGACAAAGGACACACAACAGATAATCTCATTCATAAACAAACGGCTGAGATGTCAGAAATAAAATTCAGAATTTGGATTTCAAATAAGATTAACAGAATGGAGGTAAAGATGGAATTAGAAATTCCAGGATGAATTCATAAGTTGTCTCAAGAGTTCAAAGACAAAATCACCAAAGATTTTGACACATTGAGGCAAGAACTTGTAGCCCTCAAAGATCTGAGAAATAGAATCCCTCAGTAACAGAATAAAGCAGGTGGAAGAAAGGATCTCTAACATGGAAGACAAAGCTTTTGAATGCTCCCAAATGCTCAAAGAGGAAGAGAAGTGGAAAGCAAAAACAGATCATTCCCTGAGATAACTGTTGAACCATTCCAAAAGAGCAAACATTCATAGGAATCCCTGAAGGAGAAGAAGATGGTCCAAAAGGCACAGATACTCTACTCCAAGAGATAATTGAGGAGAACTTCCCAAGCATGGCAAGAGATACTGAAATTCAGATAGCATATCTGAACCCCAGCATGACTCAATCCAAATAAAGCATCTTCTAGACACACTGTAATTAACTTTACCAAGGTTAAGATGAAGGAGAAAATCCTTAAAACAGTCAGATGTAAGAAAACCATAACCTACAAGGGGAAGAATATTAGAATGACTGAAGATCTCTCTGTTGAAACTTTTCAAGCCAGAAGAGGATAGCCATCGACCTTCAATCTCCTAAAACAAAACAACATTCATCCCAGGAGCCTGTATTCAGCTAAATTGAGCTTCATTTATGATGGAGAAGTCAAATGCTTTTATGACATACACGTTGAAGAAATTTGTTATAACCAAACCAGCTCTTCAGGATGTTCTTAGACCCATCCTCCATAATGACCAGAACAATGCTCTACCCCCAAAGTAAAATCACTCTGAAATTCTTGACTAAAACAAAATTTCCACAGTGGTGAAAAGATTCAAAAGGTCCACTGAACTTTTGAAAAACATGACACACAAATACTACCAGGCTCATCAACACTTTTAATTAATGTGAACAGCTTAACTGTCCTCTTAAGAGGCATAGTTTGGCTGACTGGTTATAAAATCTCAGCCCAGACAATTGTTGCTATAAGAATCTCATCTTACCTTAAAGAATAAATATAGACTCAGGGTGAAGAGATGGGTATCCCTTTTTAAAATCAGAAAAAGGCAGGGGTGACAATTTTATTTACAGATACACTAGGCTTTAAACCAATAAAAGTAAGGAAATACAAGGATGGTCATTTCATATTTTTTAAGGAAACATGATGAGATGTCAATTATTAACATTTATGTGCCCAACCAGAATGCTCCTCAATTTATAAGGGAGACCCTAACAGACATGAGCAATTTAATATCTTCCAGCACCATAATAGTTGGAGATTTTAATACCCCTATGGCAGTGTTGGATAGATCCAATAAGAAACCAAGCAAAGAAATTTTGGACTTAAACTTCACCATACAACAATTGAATTTAACAGACATCTACAGAACATTTTATCCTAACAAAACCAAATACACATTCTTCTCATCAACCCATGGAACATCTTCCAAAATTGATCACATCTTAGGTCACGAGTCTAACTTCAGCAAATTTAAAAGTATAGAAATTATTTCTTGTATTTTCTCGGATTATCACGCAATAAAAGTTGAACTCACCAATAACAGGTATCAGCATACTCATACAAAGTCATGGAAACTAAATAATCTTACGCTGAATGATACCTGGGTCATAGATGAGATTAAGAGGGGACTTGCCAAATTTCTGGAACAAAACAATAATGAAGACA